>JAVQJG010069987.1:0-12701 GCA_036024015.1 Craterocephalus amniculus | reverse complement strand
GTGTGTCTGGGTGTGTGTGTGTGTGTGTGTGTGTGTGTGTGTGTGTGTGTGTGTGTGTGTGTGTGTGTGTGTGTGTGTGTGTGTGTGTGTGTGTGTGTGTGTGTGTGTGTGTGTGTGTGTGCATGTGTTTAGCACCAAATATTTTGCTATTATGGCATCTCATCGACTCCATCTGAATTGGCCACTTGTGCGTTTACCATGGTTACAGAGAGCAGAAAAAGTGAGGCAGGGACACTGCGCTGTCTTCGTTTTATTCTGTTTCTCCTCCTGCTTTTCTTCAACTCTTTCTTTACAAAGTTATATCACCCAGCCACTTCTTCATTCCAGCTTTACTCCCTGTTCGATTGTTTTGTCTTTTGCGGAATGTCTTGCTAAACCTTGACAGCTTAGCAGCGGTGAAAGAAATGTCCAGATACTTTACCGAAGTCAAAGCTCCAGTACAAGAATAATATGCGATCACAAGTAAAGGTACTGCATGAAAGTTACAAATGTGGTGATATTTTAATGTTAAATTATTCATTTTGAAGTATCAGTGTGTAAGCAGCATGTGGAGGAGGTGTATGTGGTTTTATATACAATGACATCAGAGAGTTGCGTAATGATTTATATGACAGCAGAAATTTCTGATGCACAGTACTGATTTCAGTATCTGAATGTTTTGTTTAGTCTTTTTTATGAGGTGTCAAATTAACTAAAGTCTCACTGACATGAAACTATTTGACATGTGTAGAGGGAAAGGGCATACATAGGGAAGAATACAGTGTTGATGTCTACACATCAACCTTTTTTTTCTTGTTTTTGCTTGTTTTTATTTTTTAGATATATTTTCGGGCCATATATATTCAGAAAATAAGCTTCAGAAAGCTTATTGTCATTAATTCACAGTAACAATTGCACCAATATCTTCTCAAAAATCGTCTAAGATTTTTTCTAAAGTTGTACTTGAGAAGTTGTTGTTTTTTTACAAAAAACAGATTCATGGACCCGTTTCTAGACCACAGAAGCATTCATATCTTCATATCCTTCCTCTTAGTTCAGTGATTACCAATCTTTCTCAAATGGAAAGAACGCATCAGCTGGCCTTACTTTGCTTGGGTGAACACCCAAAAAATGCGGCCATAAACAGTCATGATTTCCGGGCCCTGAGCAAACAGACAGAGGTGAGACAGATGAGGTCAAATCTGCAAAATCTTGCTGTTTATCTTATATAGCAAAATACTTCCAGCTTAACCAAAAGTTAGTTAAAAATCTGACAAAACCATAACTGCTTCTAACCACTGTGGCTTCTAACCACATTTAGAATTGTTTAAGCAGATCTCAAAGATTTTCTTTCTGTTAGTAAGCAGGAATAAAACAAGCCGTCCTGTCTGTCCGCTGCTCTCTCCAAATGGTTCCTGGTGCACTGAGACATCTCCACCTCTCCTCCCACAGATGCAGAGTGTCATGTATGAGCTCATGTCAGAGCTCAACGACCGCAGCGAGGACTTGGAGCGACAGATGCTGTCTCTGGAGCAGCGGGTGGAGCAGCTCACAGCGGGCTTCAATGCCCTGCCTGCACACCTCTCTGCTACTCTCAGCGCCCAGCACGCCGCCCTGGTCCACCTGCTCCGAGAGAGGGACGCAAGGGATGGCAGGGGGGGTGCAGGTGGAGGAGGTGCTGTGGTCCCGCTGTCCCAAGCTGCGTCTTTAACCACCGCCTCGGCCTCTCCAGTCCAGATTGCAGCTCCTCCTCCACCCCTTGCCCAGGTCTCTACTCTGTCCTTAGAGTCCCCTCTGTCCCCCCCACCCCAGAGCCCAGAGGCGAGCCTGGAGGCTAGCCCCAACGCCAACCCCTGCACCTCTAGCTGCTGAGGACGACTCTGAGGAGACAAATATGGAAGCAGAACAGGGAGGAGGAGGAGGATGGGTTGTTCCCCTCACACCAAACTGAGGGAGAGATATCGGGGGAAATCTGTGGAGATCTTTTGAAACTATCACTGCATGAGGACAGGATGAAGATGGCAATGTCAGGAAAAGTAATGGGATTAAGATGGACCACTGGCTTGAGGGATGTGACGTGTTCGGGATGTTGGGGGAGCTTTCTTTTTTTTTTTTTTTTGGAAGAAGGACGGAAAAGAAAAAATGGAGACTCTAAAAGGTGTGAGGGGGAGGAAGGATGTCAGGACCGTGAGAAATGGAGGTAGAGAGAACGAGGAGGGGGTTGAGACAGGAGGAGAAATAACTAAGAATAATTATACGAACTCCTAAATGGAATCCTCTCCAATTACTGCAAAAGGCCTTTTATTCTCTCTTTCTCTTTCTCTCCCTCTTCTCCGAGTCTCTCGCTCCCTTCATCAGGAATTAATGACCATGACTTTTTATCCTTATGATGTATTTTCTATCTGAATGCTAATTGTGTGTTAACAAGCATCCCTTTAACAGAAGGTTCGATCAATACGACCGAGATGCTAAAAAAAAGATAATAAAACTGGCGGTATGCACCACACACACACACACACACACACACAGACACACAACACGCAAAACGTGTTAGTACAGACATAATTACACAATTTCTCATAAATACAGGCCCTATTTACACACATACACACACACTAAAATGCACTAGTCCACGTGATAACACTAAAGCCTATACTGCCAAGCACTTGATGCACTGTCTATCTCCATAGAGCACTGCCACACTGTAAAAAAAAATGTTCATCTGAACGAATTCTCTTCTGTGGGTGTGAGCTAATGCAGTAGTTTAGACTTACGATGCATAGTTGTGACATTTTAACAACTCAGCTGGGAGAGTTGGAACCGGTCACTGGGCGACACAAATTACAGATAAAGCTGACAAAAGCAGGGGAACGTGAGTCATCGTAGTCTCTATTAGTGATGCTGAGGATGGTAGCAGATGGTGAAATGAGATAGACCAACTACAACAGGGCTTTATTACTGCTTTTACTAAATCGCACGCCGAACCTAAGTGATGTTTAAGTGTAACCGAATGTTTGTTGTACTGAGATGGCACTTTGATGGTGTTTTTTGCAGGGCGGCCGTAGAAAATGGATTAATAATAGTTGTATCAAGTGCATTAATTTTTAGCTGGTTGTTGGAAGAAAAAAACTTTTTTTTGTTTGTTTTTTTACTAAAATTTCAACTAGTTCAAAGAACATTTCCAACCATTTCAAAGATATGAAAAATACTGACTCTGCAGGTCAGCTCTTTGCACAAACTTGATGCTCCACATTTAGTGCGAGTCCTTCTTATTTTGTTATTAGGTTTACAACCCAGAGGTCTACAGCCTGTTATAACAATCAAAGCTCTCTCCAATGACAAAATATTCTTAAAACTGCTAAAGTGATATGATATAAGACTGACTAAGGTGCTTCAGAATATTTTACTTTCCTTCATTTTCTTAGTTAATGTGCTTAGAATGGCTTAAACATTGGCTTTATGCAGACCATTTAAATTAATTGATAACATCCAACACTGACTTCGCTGTATCGTTGTGTATCATTATAAGTTTACATGATTAAAACGTTTTCCATGCGTGGCGTTGAATCATGACTCTAACTTAACTGCCATTCTTGTCAGACTTGGAGCCCCAAATAGCTCACTGTTATCATGAATGTATTCTGTGCAAAGAAAACACTCAGAAATACACTCGCTCGCATACACACATACACACATACACATACACATACATTCACACACTCACACACACACACATCTCGACAACCAAAGTGCTCTCTCTTAAATGGACTTCAATAAAAAGCAGGGAACACTGCTGTCACTGGGGACAAAAGATAGCAGGAGCAGGCGTTGCAGATATCTACGACAATATTTCTGAGGGAATAACTGTGAAAAAACGGGCATGGACATGTCTGAGTGCAGTGCATGGACTGCTCTAGAGGAAGGCGGACTACGGATGATCATAAGGGAACACAAATAAACCTTTCAAAGGATCAATGGCCATGAAGGAACAGCTGTTCTTGAAATAAATAAAAATTTATCTGAAAACAATTCCAACGGTGTGATGGGAAAAGAGACGAGAATACTTTTGCTTTGGAGACAATACTAAAAACTATCTTATAGCGACACGCTGTGGCCGGAATACTGAATTACATACGCTTGGAATATTGTACAGTATGCTCTTAACAAATTTAGCTTTGTATTGCTTAGTCTTTTTTACCATTATGATAAAACGCAGTTTCAGCTGATATCTAACGTTATTAAACTATAGTATTCTTCTCATTTGTCATGACATTTATGATCTATGTATTATCAATATGTTAAATAATCATGAACAAGGAAAGTGCCGTTTGAGGTTGAAATTATTTTGTAATTTTATTTTATCAGAGAGAATTAATAAAGTATATATCTATAACATAATAGCTTACATGTTTTCTGAGTCACAGTTATTTATTCATGCTTTTATGTCTATTTTTGATTGTTGGTTTGTTTTTTGTCCCTTCGTTGTCCCTTCCCTAAACATTGTTTACATTCCTGCTCTTTTTTTCACAAACACGTAAGCCTTGGAGAAGTAATGGTAAGTTAGAAAACAGTGTGTGCACATCAGCAAGTCCTAGTATGTTTATCTGAATTAATAAATATATGTTGGTTAGTGACAAGGCACTGACATTTGTCTCACCAGAAAAAGCAGCCAAGTAATAAGCAAAACACAATTAAAGATTAGAGAGTTTGGATAAGCTGTGCAAATAAACATGCTGGATCAAATTCAATTATTTGTAATAAAGTGAATTGAAATTAATTGCTTTTCGAAATGTGTCAAATTAATTTTAGCTGAAAGGACAGTTGTGTTGTGTAAATAAAAACTGATGAAGTGGGTGTGATCGTATTAATCCCTGTATGCGAGATTACATGAAGCAAAATCATAATTTCTTTCGAATTCATAGCAAAAAATAGAAATGTGCTATTCAAATTAGTATTCAAGGCCTGTATAGATGGTTAAAAGCACTTGCAGTATTATCACATTATGTCTTGTGAACCATCCTACATGCTTGGATCTCCTTGCAATTGTTGGCTTCTTCCATTCTTGTTGGCAGAGATGAGCAAGGTGTGCCAAGATGGATGGGGAGTATTAGTGCTGTAATGTGTTCAGAATCTGGCTGGCTGCTGAAACAGTTCCAGTGTTGATGCTACAGGGTGTAACATCTTAGATTGTAAACCTGATAAAAGCTTTCACTGAGGATTGCTGTTTGTTTTTCTGAACCTGTTGCCTCCTTTGCCCTGACTTGTCTCCAGTGTCTTGTCACAAAAGGCATTAAAGCTTTTATCATCATGCTGGTAGGATGGTATTGCTGAAGCGTGAATCTTACTTCGCAAGTTGCCAGGAATTATAACCAGGAGTTAAACTTTTGTTTGATCAAATAAGAGAATGTTACTTGCCGGAGTCATTCAACCGCTGCACATTTTAGTGATCGGCATTTATCTGGCAAGTAAACAATATAATGAAATATTGTTTGAGAGCTGTAATAATTGTTGTCCCTTTTTGTGAGGTCCTCCTATCTCCACAAATCAATTCATAAATGAGACAGAAAGAAAGGTAGAAACTTAGACACTCCTAAAAAGCCTTGGTTACTGACTTACTGAGAATCCTGATGCTCGCATCCTAGTCTTGTCCACATCATCATGACACTTCATCAGCCACTTCATCCTTTACCATAAACTTCCAGTAAATCATGTAACTCACATTGTTGTGATGTGATCTTTGCCCATGAATTCTTCTGCTGACATATTCTATAGTCATATGGCTGTCTGGCACTAAAGCCATAAAGGTAAACTTAAGTCCTACAGTGGGACAATGGGCCACATTCACTTATATCTTCTGATAAATCTTCTTAAATTTGCTCCTAAGTTGTACTTTTAAATGTAAAAAAAAACCCTCATGAGACGAGTGGTTCAAGAACAGAAACAGGGGGAAATAAAAAGCTGAATGGCAAAAGAATTAATGAAAAATAATAATAATAATAGAGATGTGAAATGAAACCTGTTTGTCTCCCTTTTTAAAGTGATGTACATGGTTAAAAATAGTTACATGACATTCAAAAGCAGCTTAATGTTAACAGTACACAATGAGATTAAACTGAGATTGCAGACTGGTCCCACAAGCGAATCAGGAGGGACATTCTTGTGGTGAAGTGGCTAAAGGACAAAGTGGTACAATCTAGGCTAAATTTTCATCTCCATTTACACACTGTTCCATCTACAGGTCATAAAGCAAATTACTGAGTCCAAAAAACATCTAAAATCCAAATAAAACTAATCATTATAATAAAAAGCCACAGTAGTAGTAAATTTTAATAGAAAACTACATTCTGCGGGTGGATCTGGGCTTTGCAGATGACTTGGACATTTATGAAATGATATTTCTTGTTAATGAGGTAACGCATTTAAGGAGGGAGCTGTAATGTACAAGTATGTGTAGTCCACTGCCCCAAATAGTATTTTCCCCCTGATTATTATATATTTATTTATTTATTCATTTTTAAAGAGACAGTTTTATTATTAACTGTTGAAAAAGGTTTAATTGAGGTGACTTTCACTCTATATCAAAGCAATATCCAATATAGAAGACCAGCAAGAGAATTGAATCCCCTCTTGACTGAAACACATTCTTGAATTAATAAATAAATAATAATAAATGGAAAATAGTTTATTATTCCAAAGAAGGAAGTTATAATCAGGTGGGCCTGATCTGCAATTTATTCTTGAGTAACAAAAATGCTTTGCATTTAAAAAAATTACAAAGCATTTAAAAAAATAATCAAAAAACATTACTGCAATTTCGTTTTGTATTTCAATGAACTGGACAACAGAAACACTTATTTTGTTCACGTCATCACTCAAATGTTTGTAAGAGTAAAAATAAGAGCACTCCTGCACGTCTGTAGTTTCTGTTAATAACAATCCAGCATATGAGGATTTTCATGAATGCCACAACTTTTGTAAAACATTCAGAAGCTGCACTTCTTTGTGCATAAGAACAGTGGGTGAATGAGACTCAATTATGATGGCAAATCTATAACAGAGTGAGGGTGTTGCAATGATTTTTTTTCCTTTTCACATGACTATATGTATTCATTGATTTTTCCAAGGTTGACAATTTTAATATTGACAACTGCTGAAAAAGATAGACATCAATTTTCTCTCAACTTTTGTTCAAAACTTTCTTTGTTTGTTTGTTAAAGATTTTTCACTTTCTCATCAAAACAGACAAACTCAACTTTATTTTACAGAGATTGTAAAAACGAAAAACATTTTGCTTAAATCAAAGTCCCTCTACAGATTTACTGTAGCTGTTTGAGTCAACGCAAGTTCACAGAATTGCCACTACCACAAAGGTGAGACCACACACACACAACAGCCTCCTATCATGTGGAAATTATTCACCTTAGCATGAAAGTACCATCTAAACAACTACACTGTGTCTTCTCAACAAACGTTATCGATTGGTTTTAATACAAACAAGCATCTTATAAATCTGGCCGGTTGGGTGTTTTGCCCAGAATGAAAATACAGCAGTCACAGAAGTGTGAAAGCTGTGCAGCCTGAGGTGTTGCCATGCTGAAGGAAAAGCACAAGCCCAGATGCGATGCACTCGTCATCTTTGCTATTTACTGGCAGGTTCTGCAGCCCCCAGGGGCTTTCATCATCTTTTATCAGGCAATGTGAATTTTCATGATTGGGCTATGTAATTTTAAGGCCAGGGTAATGTCCTTATAGCCTAGGTCTCTGGGTCCCTCTCCATTTTTCAGGAAACCCAATTTCTTTCTCAGGATTGCTGTCTGAGCCAAGGGTGCTCCCGGACACAGATATAATAATGGAAATTGGGATACGTTTTTAGTCGTTTTCCAGCCAAAAATAATGAGATTACGTCTCCCGGAAACTTTTATCACACAGGAACATTTTACTAAAAGCATAATCAAGGGATTGCCAAGAATGTGACAATAGAAAGCACATAACCAGAATGCACAAAAGCCTTTTATTCGTTATATTATTACACAAAAAGGAATAATGAAGCTGATCATTTCCAAAATTAATTTTGTTACATTTTTGAGATATAAACCAAATAAAGAGCAGATTGAGCACTAATAACAAAGTTTGCAGGTTAGTCAAAATGTTGAGTAAGATAATAAACTTCAAGTGGCTCGTTGCCATAGATGCACTGCCTGTGGGTGAATGAGAGGAAACTTGCAGAGCACTTTGGATAAACTGAAGTGGAGAGATGCACTCTGTTTAAAAACATCACAAATCACTTTGAATAAGTGCTTTGGACATTACGCCTGACAACGATAATGTTGACACAGGTTGTCTAGACAGAATGCCCCTGTTTCACGTGTCTGTCTTTATCTTTCATGCTTAATGAAAACCCATTCCTGCAACTTTTCACTTTTGTGAGGATTCTAGTGGAGTTGTTGTTAAAACCCAATGTTAATTATCCGTGTTTGAATGTGGCAGAAGAAAAACTATTTTAAGTATGTTTTAAATACATTGGGGAAACCATGGTGACAAAAGCCTAAAAAATAACTCCTTTGCAATAATTACACCTGTTGACCTCTGCGCTACTTTCTAAGATGTTTCAGTTGGTACTGACCTTGTGTCAATGTTTTTGTAATAGTTCCCAGATCTTGAAAAATCCCAGGCTAATGCTGGTTTAACATATTTTGGTTGCTTTATAATTATAATAAATTTAAATCTCCCCAGGATGAAGGGTACCGGTGCTGCTCACATTTCTGAAAACATTTCTTGCACTCTTCAACAGACTTCTTTTTTATTTCTTTCTTCTTTCTGCTTTCTTGTTTTTAGAGATTGTACGCTGTCTGCTAATGAGGCATTTAATGAGCATCATAAACTGATTCAGCTTTTCAATAAACTTCTCACATTTTAAGCATGATTTTGTCATTATGAGCCATGTGAGTGCTATCTATTTAAATATCAACGCATTAAACTGAAGGCCTGTCCTTTTCTGCTCATTTTACACAGGATGTTGGTTGGTCTATCAAAGCTAGAGAGTATAAAGATTCCTTGGTTCACAAATTGGTTGTATTCATGATAATTTCATCTTTAAATATTCAGGAAGTCCTTTTTTTCTGACCATATCATACACAAAGATAACATCATGAAGTTGTTTTATGAGTCTGGGGCTATAATTCATCATGTCTTAAAGAATGTGGACATGTAAAAGATGACAGCTGAGTTTAACTGAATTAATGATGTTTCAAAATCCAGTTGTTTAAATCCAAAAATAACTGCCACAGCCTTAGTTTTAATGTATTTTTAACATTAGGATGAATCTTCATTGGAAACATGTAAACTAACCAGTAGCTAAAGAAGTCACTAACTTCAGAATGTCTTTTGTTTCATCATCTAAAAAGCATTTCTTCTGATTACCTACAGTATGCGCTATAAGCTAAATGTTCTTTCTACATTGTTGTTTTATAAGTTTCCTTAGTTAAGTTCATAGGTAGAAAGGATGGGCTTCTTAGCAGAGCATGAAGTTGAAATTTGAGCATAGTCCAACTTTGTGTCAGACTGTGTGACTGATCGCCATCTGTAGTATGAATCCTGCTCTTAACTGTGTGGGACTGTACCATGTTGAAAATGTGACAATGATCCACTGGCCTACTGCTTCTGAAAAACAGAGTTTAAGACACTCTCGCCACATAATTCAATTAGTGAAAAAAGTTCCAATGCTTATAGACAGTTTGACAGGAAACAGAATACAACCTGCAAGCAACCAAGTAATCTGAACTTCATAAAACGACTTCCGGCTACTTGCTAAAGGACAGATACAGTAGCTGCCATACGGTTTGATTTACCTGTTTAGAAAAGACAGACAGAGGAGAGATGTAGAAAGTAAAACAAAGTATAAACTCAGTTAAAGTGATTAGCATTTTATTTCCTGTCACCTTGAGATTCTTCAAACATACACATTTACTAAACATAAACAGGATTATCAATTATGGTTGATTATCACCTTCCATTTTCCTTCACATTGTCCACAAAGCTTTAGTGACGGTCTCAGTTACATGTGGCTTGTGGTAGCTTGTCATTTAATTTTTTCTTTAGAGCATATGCTAAATATCTGTACACCCCCACTCAATAGCCAAGATCCATCCCACAATGTGCAAAACCCCACCACTTATAAAATGGTAATGGTGGATAATGTGCATGTTGCAGATATGGTGCATTCCCTGTGAAAATGTGACATTTGAAGGAAATCTGGGACAGGTAGGAAAAAAAACATGTTGATCCAGAGCCGGATCATTGGAAGACAGAAAACATGGAAAAATGCACTATGGGCTTTGTTGCCTGTGGTTGCCCATGATCTATTCTGCTCTCCCTCTGAGGAAACCAGCTGCTTTTCAGGACTAAAAGCAGAGACCCATTCCCAGATGCGTGCTGTGTTACTGAGGATGGCTGAGGAGTTGTAAGCAAAAGAGGACCAACACATATTGGTGTTAGAGGTTGGCTGCTATTATCACTTGCCTAGGCTCCTCTGATCATGTGGTTTACCTGTCAGATGTAATGTCATCATTTTTAGAATCAGCCTAAATGCCAGCAGGTTGTGTTAACACGAGACTCACTCATAGCTGCATTTATTGCCTCTGACTTCCCAGTGCTCATCTCATGTGTGCTGAAAGTCTTTTCTAACTCATTATAGAGCTTTAAGCATTCAGCAAATGCAACATATGAGATGTACACACTGCAGTGTACTCTTTCATGTATACCTGTGTATAGTCTTACATGTATGTATACCTGTACAACTGTATATGTACAGTATAGTTGTATCATTAAGACTGCATTCATTATTCTGGTGTGTGTGGGTGCCTGAGCAGGTGTGGAGGCTTCGTTGTGAGTTTGACTGTGATTTTACCGTGGTGATGATGAAAGGGAAAGTCATAGGAAGAAATGAAGATGCAATTTGCAAAACAATGCTCTAAACCCTCAAAAAACTACCACAGGATGTTGTAAGCTCAATACACACACAAAAACGTGAATAATGTGAAAACTGATTATTCCAAGATAAAGTAAATGTATTTTTAAAATCACAAAAATTATAAATGTAAGAAATGCATCTGTCAGTCTTTTCATCTGAAGCCCTCAGTCAACTGATGCTTCTGCCAATACACATCCCCTTCATCAGAGTACGTGTGTGAACCATTTTGTCTTTATGTGCTTACCTTCTACCATCAGTACGCTCCATTAGAGTCTTAACACCTCCACACTTTTAGAGCTTTTCTTAACCTCAGCACTTTAACATCTTACATTAATGCTCCCCATCACTCACTCACTTACTTCAAACCTCCTTCAGACACCTGCATAGACATTTTCACTTTATATATGCTCTTGGAACTTATTGTGTAAAACACATGAGTAAGGAGTTTGTAGGAAAATGCTTTCAGCCCTTTGTTTTTGTTCAATTAACTTTTTTGTGCTAAGTCCATTAGAGTTATAACTGGATCAGTGTAACGCTGTTGGAAGCAAGGCTTTTAAAGTTTTTGAAACAATAACTTGCACTTTTAATGGTGTAGCCAATCAGTTTGCAAGCTCTTGAATATTTTCTTCGAGCTTTAGTTTAGTGTACAGTCAGCTTCCAGAGAATGAAAATCTAACATACCATAACTTTACTGCTGAGCCTTAGTGTTTTTAATAGTGATATATGTTTTATGTAGTTTTAACGCCAAAATTGGTGAACCCTGATCTGCAACTAAACGGAAATTCATACAGACATGAGGAGTGTGAATATATTTCCAGGAAGGCACTTAATCAAGGCTCAGAGTAGAGCCGCTGCTCCTCTGCATCAAGAGGAGGGAGGTGTTCTACCAGTAGGAGACCTTGGGGTAGAAAAGCTGGAGAGATTACATGTCTCGGCTGGCCTGGGAGCACCTCGGGATTCCAGCTGGATGATGTGGCCGGGGAGAGGGAAGTCTGGGATTCCCTGCTTAGGCTGCTGCCCCTGCGACCTTGTTCTAGGTAAGCTGAAGATGGATGGATGGCTCCCAGAAAGAGGAGGCATAGTTTCAGTGATACTCATGATCATTTTTTACTCTAAAACTTGAAGGATAAGTTTGGTTTTTTTTCAACCTGGACCCATTTTTTAGCATGAAATATGATAATTTACTCACCCAGACAGTTTTGGTGTAACTAGACCTCCTTCAGGAGAAACTTGGATTCTCTCGCGATCAGCGTACATCCAATATAGTGAACGGGCCAAGCTCAGGCATCCTCTAAATACGTCAATTTCTCCCAGAAAAATCCCTTAATTTCACCAATGAGTTGTTACGAATCGCTGGTCCGATCCCTCTGTGAGCTCAAAGTGGCTTGATGATCCGTCGTTATTTACAGCCATTACAGGCGCTGTGATGCGGTTCGGAAGTGACATCATTGAGGTCTTTACTCCAAATTAATGGCTGTGAATAATGACGGATGGCCACAAACACACACACTCCAAGCCACATGGAGCTCACAGAGGGATTGGACCAGCCATTCATAACAACACATTGGTGAAATGAAGGAGTTTTGTAGCAGAAATTGCCTTAGAGGCTGCGGGGAGCTTGGCCCGCTCCCTCCCATTGTATTAGATGTACACTGATCGCAACTGGATCTAAATATCTCCCAAAGGAGTTCAAGTTACACCAAAACTGTCTGGGGGAGTAAATGATCGTATTTCATGTAGAAAATAGGTCCAG
>JAVQJG010069958.1:0-12016 GCA_036024015.1 Craterocephalus amniculus | reverse complement strand
ATAAACATAAACTGTTTTATATATATATATATATATATATATATATATATATATACCTTCAACATTATTCATTCTAATGTTTGGATAATTATATCCCATTATAAAGTTGAAATTAGCCTCAATAACAGCCAGTATGTCAGAGTGGATCTTTGGCCAATGCTAATATGTAGTTTCAAAGCCTTTATTGGCCAATACTGATGACATGCTGATATCATTCTCCATCTCCAGGGCATATATCAGACTCCTGCGCCTGACTCCGATAAGACTCACTTGGTCATATCGACTCTTGAGAAAAGTGAAACAGCTTTGTGCTTGCCAGAGCTGTAAAATGATACATTCCTCCACACTTTAAAATTATTAACTTAATGAGTTGGTGAGTTGGGGAACTACCCTGTCAGGATCACGATGCCTTGGTTAGTCAGTTGGTTTCTGATGAATGACATAACTAATAATTTCCATCTTTTAAAGACACTTCATGGTTGACATGAACCAGATTTGCTGGCTTAATGTCTATCCATATGCTACATCACACTCTTCACAGAATGCTTCTGGCTACAGCTTTACTTGGAGCATTTTTAAATCCAATATACTTCAACACAACAGAGCCACCATGAGTTCTACTTTTTCAAAATGCATACATATTTAGGTTTTGTTACAGTTCTCTACAGGTGGCAATCTACTTTATGTGTGTTTTTGATATCCTGGTGTGTAACTAACATTTTGCCCCAGCATTTACTGCACGCTCATTATATAAAATTGACTAATTATGAGAGAATAAGCATATAAAATAAACATCTTCATAATGCTGTTAATTCAATGTTTTATTGGAAATAAACAACTTTGTTTATATTACTGACTTTATATGTAGTCTGTTGCATCAATGATCACTCTTAAATCCTATATAAGATGATACTGTGCAGTATATTGTATATCTTGTAGGAGTTTCAGTGATTTTTTTTCGAAGTAAAATGCTCTTGTTCTCTTCTTTTTCCTTTTGTTTGCGAAGACCTCAAGCCTAAATATGAAGGATAAGCTTTTGTGATATTATGGGAGTTCTCTTGCATGTTCGAGACCCCCTTGCCACTTTCAAAAGAGCAGCCTCGTGTCGTATTGTCTCCTTAACAATCGTAAATTTGAACCATAATCTCCCGTCACAACATAGCAGATAAAAGATAATTATCTCTTTTACTGAGTTACCCTGGGGCTTCTTGGACGGCCTAGCAGACAACATGCCTAAACCCTCTTCCCACACACACACACACACACACACACACACACACACACACACGCACACACACACACACACACACACACACACACACACACGCACGCACACACACACACACACACACACACACACACACAAACGGAGAGCTGGTGGGTCCTCCAGCCCCCGCTGGGTGCAGGCATCTAATCCTCCCTGCAGGGACAAATGCCCCCTTCTCCCACTGCGAGGCTCCACGCAGCCCTCTGGGCATGTTGTTGTTGTTTTCCATGTTTTTTCTTTTCCTTTATAAAAAATAATTCCTCCCATGCATGACAGATATGAAGTCAAAGCGCCTTGGCAACAGCCCCCTGAGCTCCGACGGCGACACACTGCAGAAGTGAATGAAAGTGACGGGAGAAGATGGAAACGGGACGGCTCAGGTGGTCGCAGCTAAACGGCTCGTGTTACAGAGTTACGCCTGTTTCTACGTATTTAGTACGCGTCGTGTCTCACACACACCGCCGATCTGTGTGTGTGTGTGGCCTTAAGTGCGGCTCATTAGAGAGTCTTTTGTATGATAATAGTGAAAGCAGAGCGTTTCCCTGCTGGCTGTGTGTGAGACAGGCTTTAAAAGCTTGGCGTTAGCCACGGCTTCCACCATTACTCACATCTACCACACTGATCCCGGAGCACACACACGAGATTCATTCAGTCACTGTCATGTTGTAGTTTCCGGCAGCATCTAATTAAAAAACTGTACCTTTGAGTTTAAACAAGTGTTTTTCTAATTAGAATAAATAAAATTACAAGTTAAAAAAGCATTAAAATATATCCAGGGGATGGTGTGAATATGTCATGTCAACATAAGAACTTCTGTGGAAAGTTTCATCGCCTGCTTGGGTCATCACACCAGGAATTAAAGAGGAGGTCGGACCCGGTATGTAAGGACCTAATGAAGATGTGAGCTCAGTGTAAATGTAAAATCTGAGCAGGACTGTGAGGAGCAGCTCCAGCAGTCAGAGAAGAGTTAGGAAGAAAGTGTAAAATTGTTGTTGAGAAGAATATTTTTGTTCTTCAAAAAGAAAAAGTGAACTATTTTCTTTCTTAAAATAAACATTTAATGAGGTGGAGGAGATGGGCATGACCTGGTCTGCAGATCAGGCTTAACCTCTCCCAGAGATGGGAAGACTCCGTCCCTCTGCTCTACATTCACACAGCAGCTCAGGTAGGACCTTTCAGGGAGGCGAGAAGGGAACTCCAGCATCCTGCTCTATGGCAAGCTGTTTGAGCATTTATTCCATATCCTTGATATCAGACATCATTTGCCAGGAAATTACAAGTTATAGTTTAAAAGTAAGCTAAATTTGTAGCTCACAAGTTTGCAAGTTTGCCATTTTTATATACAGTTAGGTCCATGGAGCCACTAGTGCATCAAAAAGCCAAATGGATATATTCTTACGGTACTTGGAATGAGTTTTGTGTTAGTAGTGAGCTTTCTGTTGTAACAAGTGGAACAAATGTGTCTCTAGCTGCTGAAAACCAGTTGGATTTGTGTTCCACCAGTCCGGTAAACTGCGAGCACACGTTAACGAGCTTCTGCAAACTAGTGATGTAAAATTACGTCTGATAACAAGGATATGGAATAAATGCTCAAACAGCTCGCCATAAGCTCCAGTCCTGCTGGGAATCTGGTCCAGGAAGACGTTACCAGCAGGACGATGACGCTCCAGTGGCGCTGCTTTACATCTCAGATCTGTCAGCAACACTCTGAATCTCACCTGAACAAACACACAGGTGACTCGCGCTCTCCCGCGATGTTATAAACACACGCACACACATGCACACACCTTCATGAGTGGGTTGGGGGCACGCTGGTGTTGTCATTAAGCTTTCTGCTTCATTGGACACCTGCTCATCTGGCTAATGGTATTGGCTGCAGTCACCACAAACACACACACGCGCACACACACTCATATACAGGGAGGATATAGAGGAGAAACCACGATGTCTGGAGTGATGGAGGTGTGACGGCTTGTGCATGAGGAAGGTGATGATGATGATGATGATGGAGAGGTGAAGATGAGAAGAGCTCCCCTTCTGAAGATGGATGCAGTGATTCAGGAGATAAAAAAGGTGAGAAAGCCTCAGGAATGAATTAAAAATGAGTGAACATATTAGGGAATACGGTGAAGAAATTTGAAGTCTGTGCTGCAGTTCCTACCTCTTCCACTGGGGGCAGCAGTTCCCCCTCCTAAGTAGAAGTACTGAAGTATTCAGCATTTTTTGGACCAACTTGCAAGTAGCTTACATTAAAAATTTCTATTCAAAACTACAAGTAAAAGTAGACGTAGCCCAAATGTGTTGTGTAGCTGTTTTAAGACAACAGTTAACTTTGAATGACACAAACATATGAGAACACACAATATCATGTGTGTTAGTAAACAGTACAGAAAAATCAGATCACATGGAACTGAGATTTTTATTTGAGCAGATTCTGAATCAATCCGAAATTTACAGGAATTGAGTTTTTAAGACTTTGAAATGTATTTGACTTTTAAAACTACTGATAAGTGACAAATAAATATTTATGTTTGAAAGGTATGCAAAACAAATGTCACCTCTTTGTTAAAAGATTGTTTCCATGTGTTTTCAACTTTTGAATCAATTAATTTGCCTTGAAAAGCTTCTTTTTTATTGAACCAGTTTTCTTTTTAACTATTTAACCTCGTTCCAGCTCATAGAGGAACGTAGTTAATCCTCAAATTTGTTGCTATTGTTATTGCAAAACTAAATCAGGACTTTTACCTCAGACACGACTTTTTTAATGGTCTGGAGGCTGATCTAGTGCTCTGCTGCCACACAGGAGGCTGGAAAAACAGGCGCCACTTAAGTCCAAGATTTAAAATGGGGGAACATTTCACTTCTGAAGTGATCAGAGTCGTTATAAAACCCTGAACGAAGGCTTTTCTTGCACTCCTTCTGCACTAGTGGTCCAAGACAACACCTGCTCACTCCCCCCCATGTGGTCAGAGTGTGAACTGCAATTTGTCAAAACCAGGACATCACATGCTCAGTCACTTTTTTAAAATAACAGTGGACTATGAAAAATAAAAATGCGACTCCTGGTAACGAGTAACAACACATTACATTAAAAATGTATCCGAGTAAAAGTATATCTGTAGATATGTAGTGGAGTAGAAGTGGAAGTAGTAGAAAAAAAATACGACTCCAATAAAGTACAGATACTACATTTGACTATGAAAGTACAGTAGTGAAGTTGTTCTACTTTGTTCCTGTACATTTTTATGCGTCACTATGAAGTTGTTTCTAACCACCCAACGCTCCCTGAACGCTCACATAGCTCATCTCAAAAGTTTGAACAATTTGTACAGTTTTTGTCCTCGTCTTCATTCTTCTGTGTTTTTCCTCTTCCAGGCTGTTTTCAAACTAATTCACTCGTCGTTGTCCTGCAACTGTCTGCTGCAGTTTAAAGTTGAACACAAAACCTGAGTAAACCTGGATCTGTTCTGGAACAAGCTGTCAGCAGATTAAACATTTAGATCCAGGTTAAATGTTTCTGTTCTCGCTGAAATCTTCTCCGTACCTTTAACTTTTCTCGCTTTTAATCAATCTAATTAGCGATTTTTTTTAATTAATTGATTTTCTTAATGATCTTATAGTGATTTTTGTTATTTATTTCTGCAGTTTACTGCGTGTTGATGTTTCTTTGCAGGATAAGTTGCTTCTAATGTTTTATGTAAAGCACTAAATTATCTACTGTATGAATAAACTCGCCTTCACCGTCACGTTCTGGCCACTTATCCCGCCTCCTCTACGCCTGCTGTAGACCGTGCATGTGTGTGTGTGCATGCAAGTATGTGTGTCAGCAGGTAGAGTGGAGACAAAGCTCTTCTTCTGTGGTCCATTAAAGATGAAAAGAGGAGTAAAGCTGCTCTCCGTCTGCTCTGCTGGACAATCACACGCCGGGCCAGTAAGTGAGCTCCGACCCAGACTCCACACGTGAACCCAAACCGTTGCAGAATGGATCAATGTTTCCACGCCACAGAGCTGCTGACACCACATGAGCTGTAGGAAATAAGTCTGAGGGAGAAGATTTACTGGACTGTTGCTATTGTGTTGCCATGTTTTCAGCAGGGTTGGTCCAGCAGTGGATTAACCTTTAAAGCCCGGCTGTCTCCACACCTGACCGGAACCAGCAGGTCTGAATTTGGACTAATTCAGTAAAATATCCTAATATGCAAAAATCTCCAGATATTGGTGTTTACACCAAACATTGTACATTTTTATTTTATTATTTTTTCCATCTTACTCATGTATCTAATGACAAAAACTGCTATTAACGATTGGTAGCGGATAAAGAGCACATTCTCCAGATTATCTTCTCTTCCTTTTTATCCAGAATACAATTTAAAATTCTTCTCACAGATAAAATCCTTGGTGACCAAGAAGATTTCAGACTTCCAGATTTTCCCCTCACAGCTTCAGCTTGCAGGTCTACTGGTTCCCAGAGGTTCTGCGGTAGAATGGGCTTTGATCGTCTGCTCGGTTCTGGGTTAAGCTGTTCCTTTAAAGGTTAGTCCAGAATTAATACAATAAGACTCTTATGATAAATTATTAAACAAACCATTTATAATTACTAAATCAGACTAAAATAGGAGCTCTGTGTGAAACTAAATGAAGAACCATTCGGGGGCTAAAAGAGCTGACTCTTCTGAAGGAGTCAAAAGAGTTGAATCTTTGAAAAGATCTGAGCTTCCCATCACTATGCTTGAGGATGGCGTGATTGACGCAGCTGCTGGTGTCCTCAGCCGGCTAAATACGGTTACTATAAACGGGACTGATGTGGATCATATGATGGGTTGTGGACAGAGTAGTGTGTCAGTTGTTGTTTATCTGAAACATCAAACCTCAGGGAAGGCTTTCATACACTTCCTGCATGTCTGTGAACATCTCATGGGACATAATTCTGAAGTTTGTTGTCAAACCATTATTCAGTCAGAATGTCCAGCAGGTTTTGTTTTGTTTATTGGAACACGTTGTTTGGCTGTTGTGACCCGGGACTCGTTTGCTTGTTAGGATGCTCAGAGTTTTGCAGCCTGCATGATAAACGTTTGCCTGCAGGCTTTTCAGTCGGCTCACAGAGCTGCTGCAGATCTCTGAACACCTTCACAGACTGTTATGATACCTTAATCTCCCATGTTGCTCACTCTGGACTGAGGCTTTTATAGAAATGCAGCGATGGTGGACCGCAGGTTAAACACTCGGACTGGATAATCAGCCCAGTCTGGCGCTGAGTGATGGCAGCATTTAGCTAAAAACACCAGCGGGTGACAGAAAAGCTCTCGTGTTCGACCCATTTACTTTCACTCTGAAGATGAAGGTGGATCTCCATCATCTGTGAAATGAGTTATTCTGGATTCAACCTGAGACAGAAAACTTTAAAACAACCATTTTCTGAATTTAGGCTAGGCAAGGCAAGTTTATTTACATAGCACTTTTTAGGTCCAAGACAATTCAAATTTAGGGAAGCTACCGGAGTTCTTTACATCAGATTAAAACTTCAAGAACTTTTCAGGAAATAAATCTGTCCTTCAGCCTCATTTAATGTCTGTGGTGTCATGAGAAATTCTCTCCCAACGCTTACATGATGTTTTTAATTTGGAATTATTCCGGATTAAATAATTCAGATTTAAATATTTTCCTTCAGGTTTACATGGACATAATTCTTACTTAAAGCCCCAGTGTGTAATAACTACTGCCATCTAGCCGTGCGCTAACTGAATGCAAACAACTGAGCCGCGTTCCCTGGTGCCTCGCCGTTTCATCGTGTTACTACCACTACAGGAGCTGCAGAGGGTCATAAATGTGAAATCATTAACATCTTGCACCGGTAGTGTCGCATCAGGTGATGATACAGAACGATATAATTCTGTTTCAATTCTGTTTCCTTATTGATGTTGATAAGCTAATTAAGAATGATCATTTTAATTCAGAATTGAGTGTTTACGTGGTCATCTTTTATCTCTTTAAAGCAGAATTAAGTGGTTATGCAGTAATTTTTCATCTTTTTAAAGCAGAAATAACTTTTATTCCAAATTAAAGAAATAAAACTCTAATGTTAACACGACAAATGTGTTTAAATGTCTGTGATGTCATGAGAGGTTCCCCCAGTAATTATCCTCCGGAGGATTTCCTCCGCTGAAAAAGCAAATAGAAAAAAACTGGAATTATTTTAAATATTTTGAAAATATCTGTAATAAAATATTTATCTAAATATGGCAGGGGTGCTAAATTAGGAAAAGGCTGCATTTTAAACCCTATAAAGCCAAATGTTTCATGTTTCTGAGACATTTCGTATCACTTTATGGTAAAAACGTGCTTGAAACTCTGCTGTATCCAACATGATCATTAGGAAGTGGAACACTACACTATAATAATTTTAATAGATCACACAATAAATAATATACCAAACAAAAATTCTTCCTTTTTTTGGTAAAAGGTCAAATAAAGACTTTAAAGATTTTAAAAATTAGATTTTTCTCTCCATTTTTTCTTTGGTTGAGCTTTAAAGAGTTAAATGTTCTTTTCATTTGATTTAAATAATTTAAAAAAGCTGGTATTTACCGACCATCAGTCATTTAAAAAGAGCAGGTTGAAGTGCTGCAGATGTTTAGGCAAACTACTTCATCTTTCCTGTGTGTCTGTCTATAACAAGGCCATTTTCTGCCAGACACAGAATGAGTGATAAACAGGTGGAAGCTCAGGTAAGGAAAACAAGAGACAGGTAGAGGCGGATGATTGAAACGTAGAAGGAAATCTATTAACGAGCCATCAAAGAGGGATGGATGGATGAAGAGCTGAGGGAAGACTGGTAAACAACCCGACAGCAGAGGACATGTCAGACAGAACCAAAGCATGTAACGGTGAGAAAGTCTAAAGGGATTCTTTCAAATTATACACTTTATGCACATGAATATACACTTAATAGGAGTTTTATTAGGTGTAGCTAACCAGCCAATAGCAGCTCAGCATGTAGTCACATGGTGAAGTTCAGCCTCAGCATCAGGATGAAAAGGAAGGAGATTCTGGTTGTTGATCTGAGTTTTTATCTCCTGGGTTTCAAGAGGATGAAGGAGGATATCCACCAGTTCAGAGGAGACTGGTTGGAGATGATAGAAAGGCAAGATGGACGGTGGAACAAAAGATTCTCATGATGGTGGAACGGGAGATTCTCATCATGGTGGAACGGGAGATTCTCATCATGATGGAACGGGAGATTCTCATCATGATGGAACGGGAGATTCTCATCATGATGGTGGAACGGGAGATTCTCATCATGGTGGTGGAACGGGAGATTCTCATCATGATGGAACCGGAGATTCTCATCATGGTGGAACGAGAGATGGAGCTGTGCTTCCAGCTTTACTTCTACAGGCTGAGTTACTGCAGCCTGTCAAGCTGATGAGCAGCTCTGAACATCGGGTGTGTTCAATTCCTGCTTATCACCAAGTAAAACTATAAAAATATTCATCAAGCGCTGCAGAACTTCCCTCTGAAGGTAATTCTCCTCCTCTGGATCATAAAGCAGTGCGCATGGTTGCCCAGCTGCGGCCAGAAGACGTGGGAAAGTGACATTATTCATTACACTGTAATGGAGAAGGAAGACGTTAATCTTCAGCCATGCATCCAGTCAATGGAAGCAGATGGTTATGAATATTGCAAATATTATGTTAATATTATTTTAACAGCCTGCTAGAGGGCAGCAGGGATGCTCGCCTGTGAAGAAAGTTGGATTCATAGAGATGGAAGAAACTTTGGATGAGTAACGAAGAGGGCAGAATGACTTTTAAGACAGTTTTATTGGAAGTTGGTGGACAATGTTCTCCAGCAAATGTGGTTAATATAGTTTAGATGAACCCATAAATCTGCTAAAAGCTCCAGGAGGTAGTTTTACAGCAGCCCAAAATAAAAAGTGAAACAGGAAAAGTAGAGTTGTGTTTCGCTTCTCAGGGACATGCTTGTAAGATTTTTATGTGTCTTCTATGCAGTGAAACATATTAAGGAAAGTTTTTTTTACTCTGAATCAAAACTTTGGCTGCATTTGCTCCAGTATTTGTAGAAAAGCATATTATTTACTCATGAACCCTGGCTTGGTCTCTTGTGAAGTGGATCCCCTTTAATTACTGGACATTAATTGGGGATCATCGAGCTGCAGGTGGATGATATCAGGAAGCAGAGGATTGTTGTGAAGTGAAGAAATCGGTCCTGAATAAAACAGCACAGTTGCACTTAATGAGCCTCTCCCCAATCATGAGAATTCCTCTGTCTGAGCCGGCGGGGAGCCCTCTCCAAAAAGAAAAGCAATTAAACACGCGGGCTGAACCCAATCCACGGTGGTTTTATTGAAGTGAAGCAGCAGAGGGAGGAGGCGAGGACACCGTGTCATCTCTCCTGCATTAGTGGCAGAACAAAAAGCAAGCGAGGAAAAGGCTCGGACTGCTGGGAATAGAAGTGTTCAGTCAGCTCTGAGGAGAGAAATCTGAGAATGAAGAACAGAGGAGAGCGGATAGCAGATGGAGTCGGGAGGTACACACTGTATCTCCTGGCATTGAGCCCAGTGTTCAGAGTATAGAAGGTGACATTTTACTAGATGTTCCCACCACAGACATCAAGTAAACTTTATCTCAGAGTCATACGGTGCAAACATAAGATTTGCTGCACTGCTGTGTCTGCACTGTAACCGGAGCGATACGGTCCAGTGATGCTGGATCACCTCAGATTCTCTGCTTGTCCAAACAACCAGGATGGCACACAGACTTTTAGTCACAATCAAGCTCCTCGTTACGTACGACGTGGAACCATATGGGTCTTCCTGATGCCCCATGACTTAGCTTTCCACATTTTCCATCGACGTCCTACCTGAACTCTGAGCGTAACGGTGTTACCTTTACTCTCTGATGATGTTGTTTTGTGTTTCTTTGCTGGATCCGTCCAAAATGGCCGATGTGTTTACCTGTGTTTGCTAGTGTGGGACGTTGTGTCTGTGCAATCAGACGAGTCTGGAACGTGGAGTTTTAATGTCGGGGAGTTTATAGGATGCGCCTTTAACCCTTTAAACCCCGGCCCCAGAAAAAATGGGGAAAAAAATGTTTGTAAATCAATCTGAAGTCTTTCTTCGTCCCTTTAATAAAAGATAAAAAAGAATTCCAAAGAATAATTCTTGTGTTTTTACCTTTTATGACCGTGTGATGGGTCAAAATGAGTTTAGTGCACTAAAGTGAGGCCTTTTATCGTCTGTGTTTCCGACTTTGTCTGACTGTCTGTTAGCAACACAAGTCAGAAAGGTCTGGACAGATTTAGTTTAAATTTTCAGGAAATTTCAGAGATGGAATAAAGGAGGAAGTGGTCAGATTGTGCGATTCTGTCTGTCCACATGAATTCCAGGGGTTTGGTGCAGGTCTGCGCTGTCTTCACATCGGCTGACCGGGCGTATGTTCGGTCTGAACGCACCGTAAGAGGTTTACCAGCTGATTAGAGGTGTGGTGGAGGCGTGGCCTTTAACTTCTGGGTCTCTCATTGGCTGGGACACGTTCATTCCCCCTCATCCAACCTAAAAAGGACCCAGCAGTTTTCGGTCAGCCACCATGAATGCACATCCAACAGCAGAATATCTGCCAGTTTCCCAAAGCAGACTCTCTGGAGCCACATCTTCCCTCACAGCTCGGCTCGCCGCCGTCTGGGAGGTAAACGGTGGAACGTATCAGGCTCAGGGATCAAAGGTTTGCTCTTCCTTACCCTAAATATAACAATAAAAACCTTTTCGAACAGCTGTCAGCCTGGTGGAGGCAGAGGGAACGCGGCAGCATCACTACACCGCTCACGGTGAAGGTGAGAGCTCGGCTTCGCAGCGATGGGGTTATGAAAACAATTCCTGTAGCGTGGTGAGGCGTGTTGGAGCAACACGGGCCCTGGGTTGTTCATGAATACATTTTCCATGATGCATGGCGTTTGCGTTTGCGTTGGCTGCGTTTCACAGCAGGGACACTGAAAATAAGACGGGCCGCGCGTCGGAGCGCTAAACCCTGGGGTGTGAAAGTGCCTTTTCTCCTGCAGCAGCAGCGCTAGCGGCCGAGCCGTGATGAGCTGGGTGTCCACGCTGCTCGCCTGCCACTGACGCTTTCTGTAGCTTCAACCTTTAATCCTCGGTCGCACACGTCCCATGCGGTACAGCCAGCACACACACTGCGCCCGTTGGTGCAGCCTGACGCTGAAGCCGTGTTCAGGCGTGGCTCTCTGCTCATTAACTTCCCATCTGCTCGCAGGCTGCGGCGGAGTTCAGAGGAAGCCATGCTGGCCATCCTCCGCCGCGTCCAGCCGCTTCGCGTGATTCCTGAAGCTGATTGATGAGGTTTCATACAGATTTAGCTGCTTCTGTCCAGCCGTCGGTGACACAGGCGCAGGGCCGGTGTGTCCCGCTGTCTCTCACCGTTTTTCCTCTCTTGGGTTTCTCAGATGAGTTTTTACTGTAGGCTTCCACCTCCTGCACATTTTGAGTGTCATTGCTTTGCATTTCCAGTCGTTGCTGTACCATTTCCCTGTCAGGTGTTAAAAGCTGTGAGAATAAATAATATCATAGTTTTTCCATGTTTTTCTGTGTGTGGCATTTCTTCCGCCCAGGTCGTGTCAACATTTTGTAACAGACTAAATTATTATAGAAAATATTGTATTAAAGGGGCAAAAAGCGATATTGTCGGGGATTGAGACCAAAATAAATGTGCCCCATGATTG
>JAVQJG010069954.1:0-11990 GCA_036024015.1 Craterocephalus amniculus | reverse complement strand
ATCCATCCATCCATCCATCCATCCATCCATCCATCCATCCATCCATCCATCCATCCATCCATCCATCCATCCATCCATCAATCCATCCATCCATCCATCCATCCATATCATTCGTTTATGCTAGCTTTACCATTTATTTTGTCACTTCTCTCTATATTGACACAATCTCTGATTGAGACCAAATAAATAAGCGGCACTAACTCCAGTAAAACTCTAAAACAATCCTGGAATGAGTCAAATTAGACTGGCTTATAAACATCCTGACATACAATAAATCATTCCTGTCCACCAGAGGTTACTTCAAACCTCTCCCATCTCTTTGTAGACTGAGACTGGAGCACATGTTAACAGGAACTAAGCAATAAAAAAGGTCAGACTGTGGTGAGAAAGCTTATAAATGTACTCCACAGATAACCAAACCGAGCAGAAAGCTACCTAACATAAAAAGACTCCTCTTTCCATTTATCAAAACTCTTAAAAGTCAGTGGAGAAGTGGAGTGACTTTCTTGTTTTCTGAGAAAACAAGAAAGGGATCAGCTGAGGATGAGAAGCAGACACTCAAGGTGCCTTTCATCCCCTTTAAATTTTCTCCGAAATCAGCTTAATACCTTTGGAAAGTCTCTTGCACATTTTTTGTGTGAGCATAATTCCTGCTCAGTGTATCTTAAAGACAGCAATGTGAACTGTCTGAAACCTTTAAGATGAAAAAACTAACTCTACTGTTTCACTACTTGTAATTAATGTTAACAGTCATACCAGAAAAAAGTAGAAATACAATATTCTGCATCCAAAATCACAGCCCAGTGACTAAATTAATCCCGTTTAATTCAGCATAAACCATCGCAGCAAAGTGAGCTCATGTTTCTGCTGATAAACGCTGATATTCTATTCATCAGAATTTGTACTGACAGTGATGATGATGAGTCCTGCAAACAGAATAACTAATTCTCTGTCAAAAATAATAAACCAGTAGAAATGTTTCCCTAGAGACTCTGTGGCCTTTCTATTTGTAGTTGAGAGAGTTTGACCTGAAGGGCCAGTAAAAGATCTTACTCATTTCCTGCCTCAAATGTTTCACAAACATTCTTGCTGTTATCGTTGTACAAATAAATCCCAACTCACCATGATTTCCAAGCTATCCTACAAAGTTCAGAGTTATAACACCAAAATAAATGAAATGAAGTTTTCTCAGATGAATAATTGGTGTGTGTGGGGAACAGGCTCTGAGCATCCTTTAGCTGAAAGTCCCAGAAGCATCAGGCTGATACAGACAGTAACAAAACTGTACAAACAGGTACAGAACAGCTATAATTGCAGATGCTGATAAACAACCCATTTAATTGTGCAGTTATGAGAAAGAAAGCATAGCTTAGTTTATCTGGTTTACTTTTCTTTTCTTTTCTTTTTTTAAAAAAAGGGAGTCATGAGTAACTTTCAGAAGTCTGCAACCCAGACCACAAAGTTCAACAGCATGTAGACAGAGAAGCAAGTAAATGCAACCATATTTGGCAAACAGGAAACACCATGGTTAGGCTACGTGTTTCTGCTAAGATGATAAGCCTTAACTTCCCTTTTACTTCTGTAAACTACTGTAGAGCTGTAAGAAGGAAAAGATGTTCAGAAAAAAACCATAATCTGCTGAATTATGGCATAAGTGTCCCCTCTTACGCACTTCATTTAATTATCAAATAGTTTTGCATGCATAAGCATCTTTAGTTATACTGTGGTTTGTTGTTGATGAAAAAGTTTGTCAGGATGCTACCTGGAAAGCAGGCCATATCCACAAAGTGTAAGCTAATAATCCTGTCAAATGTTTAGAAAAGTTTGACATGTTCCACTTCATCAGCTGAACACAGAGGAGAAATAAACACATAAATCCTCCTTTCAGTGTAAATGTTGGAAGGATGCGCTCCGGCAGGTGCACGCTGTGTTCACTGCTCAGTAAAAATCATACTCACACAACGTGAAGAGGTTTGCAGTCCGGGGAGCGTCGGGATTTGGAAAGTTGGAGTTTGGAGAAGGCGGCGTTGACGACGTACTCCAAAAGCAAACAGTCCAAATGACCCCCGTCAATTTCGAAGCCTTACCATTTAAACTGCGCACTGTGGAGCGAGGGTGGAGCTGCACGCGCGGGCCCTCCTCCGGTGCCGCTCAGCTGCGCGCAGCATCAGGGCAGGAGGCAGCGGACATGCGCACTGCGGTCATTAGTCACGGGAAGTTGGAGCGGAATGAGGCGGAGCTGAATGAGAAGGTGCTGATGAAGTGACAGATGAATTAAAGGACATGTTTAACTAATAAAACGGAAAACATCTTCATCTTCGTGCCTACTGCTCAGTAAACACAGTCAGGATGATTGAGTCATTATCAGTCCAGCAAATGTGTTGTTAAGTGCAGGGTATGTTAAAAAAAGTGTTATTCTTATTTGATTCACTGCTTAATACTCAAATGCCTTTGTAAGCAAATACATTCTTTCTCCATTGATTAAAAAACCATCCAAGAAAACAGAGTTTGTAGATTTAACAAAAATGAGAAAAGTCTGTTTTTGTTTGTTATCTTTATTTGGCTCTTTAACAAAAATTTGAAAATAACTAACAAAGATTATGTTTCTATATTTACCTTTTCCTACCATATATGTCATAATTATTATAGTGAATTCTCCTGCCTGCAAACACCAGGGAGAGAAACCAAGTTACAATGTGTTGTACAGCAGGATTTTAAGCAAAGTATTTATTATAAAGTGATGCAAAAGGTCTCAGAAACTATCAATCATAATAAATACAGCATTACAGGTGAAAGCGAATATAGTATCACGTTTATTCTTCAGCCTCAACCCTCTTCAACGATAGTTCTCTTGCAGGACTCTCAAAAGCTCTTTTTTGGATGCGTTCTGCTTTTTGGTTAATTCTCTGTCAACATGATCTAAAACTGCTTCAGTAATGATGAGGTCTGAGTTCTGTGGAGGATTCATCACTTTGGCATGTACCTCAGCCTCTCCTGCTTGTTTCCCTTCCTTCAAAACAAATGTCTTAACAACCACTCTTCCCTGGAGACCGTTTCTGCTGAGGCTTCATTGAACGGTGAGTGGATCATCCCTCAGATTCCTCAACAGACTTAGATGGATTTTTCCTTAACCTATTTCTCTTAAAGACATCTGTTATAAGTACTGTTCAGTAGCTATCAGCATCTTGTTAAATCCAGAATATTTTCTGTAATAGGCTATATTACACGTTCCTTAATATGCTTTGTTCCATCCAGATAAATAAATCTTTTGCTCTCTATTTGTTTCCTCAATTTTGTGAGGAGAAACTGCAGTAATACTGAGATATGACACGTTTTTGGCACATATCTCTTTAGGAATTACTTTGATGGTTAATCTAGTTTAATCTATCAACTTTAGTTTGACAGTAGCCTTTTCCATCCAGAAATCACATTTTAAAATTTCAGCTCTTCTCTTTCCGGATCTCCACTAATATTGATCAATTTGTTTAAAGGCTAATAAAGGAAAGTCCTTTCTTTTATTGTTAATTAATCAACCACTGAAGATCTGGAGTTCATTCAGATCCAGTATTTGGAGAGAAATTATTAAATCAATATATCCAAATCAATAATATACATGTTTTTACTTTGGGCTGCAGACACATCAGGTGGTCAAACTTATTATTTATTTTTATTTCATTTTATATATTTTTTTCCAAGCAAACAAAAATCGAAGATGTTAAGCACCTTGCATTTTAAAAATGATACAAAAAATACAGAATAGCTTTGCAGTCATTCCAATATGATCAGACCATGAAAAGCATAAACTGCACATTAAAGCATGAGAAAAAAGGGGGAAGTGGGAAAAAGCAGAACATACTGAACCCCACCCTAATTGCAATGATAATGATAATAATAGTAACAATATAAACTACAATAATAGTTAATACATTCACAAAAAAGGAAAATAAAATAAAATAAAATGAAAGAATGAAAAACTAGAAAACTAAACAAAAAAGAACAAAACTGCTTCTTTGTTCAGTCCTCTATGAACAAGCAAATGAACATAGAACATTATGTTCATGGTTATACCACGTTTACAAATTAACAAATAGACAGGAAGACCTTAAAAGGACTTTATTTTCTGTAAATCTCACAAAAAAAAAATATTTCTGCACTGATGATTTACAAAATACACCAGGTAAAATAAATACAAGTGAAATTTAAATAGCCTAATTGTACAATAAAGACAGCTAATAAAACCTACTGGACGTGTACCCCAGTCCTACACCCAGTAAGGTTTAAAGATTATGCAATGTGTTCCCTCTCCTCATAAGGAAAACCAGCTGTCAGCAGCACAGGACTCCCCTTTTACTGTAACCACTCAGGAGAATTTCCCTCCAACATCCTCATAATTCAAATAATGAATGTGAGCTGTTTTTTTTTTTTTTTTTGGTACGTGCACATGCATCCCACATGTGTTTTCTATCGCAGCGCACGCCACATTCCACGATCCAAAACAGTCGTACCCCCCTCCATCCCTCTCCGTTTGCATCCCTTCTGTTTCCAGTTTCTCTCCAGTGGAACTTCCTATATAAGGACACTGTTCTATTTGCTCACATAAATCAAGCCGCCGGGTGATAGCCGCGGCCTGATCTGTGCCAGAGGCAGAGTGCTTTGCCAGTACGTCAGTGTGTGAAACCCGGACCAAAGACCGACATGGAGAAACCTTCAGGCTCCCTCTGGCAAACGTCACCAAGGTGGAGCTGCATCTGTGAGGGAGGCTGCTGCAGGAGAGACAGGATGGGAGACGGGACATGCAGAGGGAGGGATGAGGAGTGGAACATGGAGGAGCAGGAGGGAAAGAAAGCAGCAGATACACTGAACAGGGAGGCTGATGTGTGTGCCATATAAGGAGAGTGGGGTCTGTGTGGAATCTCAGCAGCTTTCTGTGTTACTTTCAGAGTCCAGCACAAGCAACAAGGCCATGTCGCAGTGACTAAATATGGTCCAACAGCAACAGCATTGTTCAAACAAAGCTGCCTCTGTGGGGATGACACTTACTATTTACCTGCCACAGATGAATGCTTTATTATGCTTTGATATTAGGAGGTAACGAGGAAAATTTCAGAGGAGGACTGCACAATGTAAGCCTTGTTTTTACGAAAGTTATGTGTGAAATAAAGCATGGATACACCAATAAACTTTGCTAATCGTCACAACATGACAGCAGTCAGTGAAAATGACTTCGCCATCCATGCAAGGTGAATAGCAAAGAAGGAGAAACATATTAAAGGGGCACAGTGTCCTGATGACTTTAATCTGTCCGTAACTTTGGCCAAACTTTCAAACTCCTCCAGCTATGAAATGGAAAAAAATGTCTGAGCGGCTCCTCAGAGTAATTAATAAAAGCTGAAGGTCCAGATTGTGATGAGGAGGAGGAGGCAGTGGGAGAGAACAAGGATGAAGATCCTAACAAGTCAGACATTTTAGCCGCTCATTAATCAAACTATCAATGGCTGCCCTTCAGCACATACATAAACCTTAGAGCAGGGACTTCTACATACATGTTTTACAACATTCTCAATGCTTTTTTCTCCTCCCTCATGTCCATAGATGGCTGTCTATCGGAGAGAAAACACGTTCATGGATATATTTGACTCAGATGGAATGCAATCGCTTTCTAATTTGGGCCCAAGGGCAAACATTAATCCTCTGTGTTCCAGTCAAAGAGCACTGCAGCCAATACTTCCACAGATGTCTCTATGGCTCACAGCTGGACCCACACGGTATTGGGAAAACAGCCAGCTGAACAGTGATATCTAATCATTTAACTTGCTCCTTTTATACTTAATGCCTTCAGGGCCATGGGCTTTAATGATGAGCAAGACATTCAGAATTAGAATAATTTAATACACAAAGGTAAATTATTTTTATACCATGGAAAGCGAGAACTCTAATACCAACTAGAGTGCGTTATTTTCAGATATACGCTCTCCTAGTTCGGCAAGTTAAATCAAATCAAATTTTATTTGTATAGCATTTTTCATGCATAAGAACAATACAAAGTGCTTCAAATATGAAAAATAAATAAATAATTGACATCGAAAAAGGGTAAAACTGACAAAAACACATCCATTTCCCTCTCACAGCCATCCACCCCTACTCGTACCCTATTATCCCCTTCAAAACCTTTTTGTCTCAACTTAATAACAGTTAAAACAAAAACAAAACAAAAACCAAACATAAAATCACAGTTACTGTATATAACTCGGCTAAGGGCGTCACCATATCCATGCCTTAATCAACTAGTTCAGATCTGCTGGCTTTGACAGGTGAAAGAGAGAATCGTGTTGCAGCATGGAACGTTTGTTTTGTTGAAAACTACATTGAGGTAAACATAAAATAGTTCCTATACTTAAGTGCATTTCGCAAGTTTTGTGTAGAAATATGATCATTTGTCATGAAATGTTTATAAGCGGCTTAAACAACGAGGACCTGTCCGGTTTTGATGAATTTTGTGGTGTTCTAGACTCTGTGCATTCAAACTATATAATCCAATCAGATTTTTTCTATTCCCATACCAATCACAGAGAAGGCTGACCAAGACCTTTAGGGAGTAGTGGAGGTGGTGCCAGTCTGGGTCAGATGGTCGTAGTGTTTTTTTTCACACAATGTGAGGGTTAGCCCTTCTACTTTATATAATAAGTTATGGGTTAGAGACATCTGATTGGCTTTTGAGTAAGTGTGTAAAAAGCAGGACAAATATTTTGTTCTGCCTCTTATTTTCAGACTTGCTGAGTGAATCTGTATTTCTGATTTCTAATTGCACTTTTTCCAGTTTCAAACAAGCAGATATAAATAACAAAACACATCTTCCTATTCTAGCTCCAGAGTCAGATGTGATCCTGTACTGGTCTTAATTTAAGACAATATTTTTCTCTCTGACACCACTGTGACAGAGACCGGTTCCATCCCCACCATGCTGCTGGTCTTCACCTTATTGAGTCTTTGGGCAACAGGAACCTTCAGTCTGCTTTCTCAGCATGAAACAGCATGGAGGAACACAGACTCATAAAACATCCTGAGCATCGTGCTGAGGATGATGAAAGACCTCAGCATCTTCACATGCACCCCATGGATGGAAACAGGGGCTCCGGCTGTTCTGGTCCACCTGAAATGCTGCTCACACGTGTCACCGCAATCCTTCTCGTCCTCATGACACGCTCTGATGCTTCAAACTATCAGAGGAACTCTGAAGACGGAAGGCTATACTGATCGGATCAGTATTTTCTATGTAGTGTTAGAAAATCCTGATAACAATGTCACATCTCTGATATTTACTATATGGAAAACATTTCATTTTTTTGTGTTTGAATTGTTGTTTGTAATAATGTGTTTAAATGATTTATCAATGCATTACATCAAACTGGCAATAAAAAGGTTACACGATTGTATCTTTGGTCATTCTAAGCTGGTTTCAAGTTTCAGTGATTCACAGAAACAAGCTGATGCATAAGGATTTACATGTAGTGGTTGTTTTTAATGTTGCACCCATATTTTGCCATGTGGGTGCAAAATGCATCAATGGAGTACAAGTAATGTAAGAGTAAAATAATAAAAAATAATGATGAAGAGTTATTGCAAAAAGTCATGCCACAACGTACCACAGGGAATTAAAAAAAAAAAGATAACTTATAAACATCTATAAAAATTCCAGTGGATAACATAAGGGTTAAATTGTAAGTAAAAAGGTATGATACAGGTGATCAGGCTAAAATCAGGAGCTGCCCTGTGAGAGCAGGTTAGTCTTATCTGTGGGGACAGCGCCACCACATGGGCAAAAGGGGAAACTGCACTTCAACACATTCACTGTGCTATAAAGATAGAAATGTTTATTTTGAACTTGTAAAAGACAGCATTAAAAACATCAAAAATTTAACAAACACTATACAAAAGGCATCAATGAATGCAATCTTAACCTAAAACATAAATAAAAAGCAACACATATCAAAGCCTGCAGCACCACCTGGAAAATCAAGTTAAAAAAAAAGGAATGAGCAAATTTTTGGCAATTCAGAAAACTGACACAGAAGCTATTGCTTGTGGGTAACACAGAATCAAACTATATGCAAGAGACAACAGAGTTCAATGAGATGCTGCATGATTTCATGCCATCCAGAGGAATGACAGAAGCCTTTTAGTCCATCAGCATCATTAGTCACATTTCAGACATCGGGTCCAGGAGCTGGCTTACTGATGGCAGCACCTCGCAGAAACACCTTCCCTCCCTTACCACTGCTGTTCAGGAAGTGAGACACCAGACCATAGAGGAGAGGTCTACAAAGGAAAAGAAAAGCAATGTTATAAACATCTTGGATGACTTTACGTTTTTCAGAAGAGACAGGAAGTTAACAGGTTGCCCGATGGGTTTCTGAGCCAGTGGTCATTCTAACATTATGTTTCTTTAGTTTCCCTGTAGGGCCAGAGAGTCTGTCCTCAAGAGTAGTCTTTGCCATTTCAATTTATCTAATGGTCACTTGACCAAAGTAACTAAAATAAGCTTAATAAAACTAATAATACATTTAATTTGGTTGCGCCTTTCAGGACACCCAAGGACACTAAAACTAGAAATGCTTCATCCCGATAAGGTGAAACAATTATCCCCAAAATGATCAAACTCCAGAGAGTTATGTAAAGCTTTGGACACAGTGCGCAATAGAATCTCCTGGCGTTTACCAAATCCCAGTTTAGACACGTACACAGACTTGGAGCTTGCATCCTCTGAGACTTTCAGTTCATCTGCCAGGAACTGTCTGTCCAAGGGATCTTCGGGTTGGCCTGACTCTGACAGAACAAACATTACTGAGAAATAGTTCGCTTTACCCTGCAAACCTGGCTGGTTACAGTGACATTACACAGAATCTGAAATGCAAATGTCTTTATAAAATCATAACAGCACTGATTTCATGAGATTATTTCAATTTATCACTCACAAAATCAGACACCCCCATATATATATATATATATATATATAATATATATATATATTAAATTACCCCATAACCAATAAATAAAACCATCAAAACAACAAATATTACTTAAACAAAACAACTTCTTCACCCAATCTGCTCCTTTCCTCAGGTCGCTTGGCTAGTGCCAATCAGAGCAATTAAGCACACCAGGCTCTTGTCAGCAACCCTCATCGGCGTGCCTCCATGACTGCGCTGAGCTCAAACATGACTTCAGGGAGAGAGAGAGAGAAGCAAACCAAAAACATGTACTGAAAAGAAACCAATGCATCAACCAATCAAATAGGATCCATCTTTATTAGATCAACAAGAATTAAATGGCATTAGGTTATCCGTACATAAACCAGAGCCCCTGCTTAGTGAGGGGGTGTCTGCGTCTCTCACACAAATGATTAGAAATGGAAATGGAAATGCAGATTACAGATTGCAGGGTGGTTTGAATTGCAAGCTTAGATTTGACTTCTCGCAGCATACTGTACCACCTTGCATCTTGGTGTGCTTCTGACATGCTGATACAGGATGTGGGTTTTTTTTCTTTTTTTTTTGAGAAAAATCGTTCTCAGTTTATGTGCAATTTAACTTATCAGCAAAAGAATCTGTCCTGTACATACAGTGAGTTCAGAGTTATTAGTGAAATAGCGTGTTTTTACTTTGAATATAAAGAATACGTATATGTCCAAAACATGAATTATCAGTGTGAGCCTTTTAATCTCCAGAAATGAAAGATACGGCTCCAGTCAAAGACGTTACTGCTTGCTGGTATGAGGTGGAACTGAAGGATCCATTTACTTCTAATTTCATTTCTTACCTTTTTGTGACTTATTTATTGTCTCTGTTCTGTTTGCAAGCCTGATGACTACTTTAGAGTTAAGCAGTTCAAAGAATGTCAGACAAAACTTTTATAATTGTTTTTTAGTTTTTTAGAGGCTTTAGTTTCTCTTAAATCTTTTTTAAGGCAGCTTATTAAGTCGGTATGTCTTTCTAAGACAAGTCCAAAATTGGATGATCCTGGTATTAACTGTTCCTTTATCATACACCTTCCCCAGCCTGATAAAAAATAGCTATTTCTTTTGTTTTCTCATCTCTTATGCAGAATAATCCAAAGCAAAAACCCAGCATTTCCTGTTGGAGGCCATGTTGTGAGTTATTGTGGTTGGAGAAGCCATTCTGTCTCTGATGGAACGCGCCTCATTCCCATCATGGCCGACTGGCCTCAAGATGTGTCACTATCACTGGCTCTGGGAACCATCGGCATGCCAGGGTAAGACCGATATTTCCTGGATGTGATGTAATAGAATGGAAGTTTTTCATTTTTGATGGATGGAGAAAACAGTTGTGGGTGTTTTTTTTGTTTTGTTTTTCTAAATGTGTGTTTAGGAGAAACTATCATGGAAACATGTCCACAATTGAGTAAATAAACTTGATGGGCTCCAGATGTTTTGTCTTGCCGGTGATATCTGTCCAACTTAATGGAAACAATTACATATTATTAGGGTCTGAAACACTTCAGTGAAACTGAAGGGAAAACAAAGCTGTTGTGTGCAGACTGATGTGTTTATACCCGAAACTTTTAACAGTACAGGGTACAAGGTCAGCTACAAGTGCAAACCCGCTGGTAAGATGCTGTTTGGTGAATAAACTTATTTTCTGTGTGATGGGATCCCCCCATGGCAACATAGTATTATCATATGGGATTCATAATGGTGGTGTTTTTAGTGAAAGAAACAGAGCAGAAATGTCATATTTTAACCCTTATATGTCCGTAAGAAAAAGTTACATTAAGCTTCTTAAGGGCACAAAATCTCCGCTGTCAGTTAATGGCCTGTAAATATCATTTAAAAATGAAAAGTTGCCATTTTCTTTCATGGCTGTCATCATTGACTTCTGGCCTAACCATCAGTAGCAAAAAATCAATAAGTTTCATAATTTTAACCCTTTAAATTGCACTTTGCATACACAATGCTCCAACTTCCAAAAACTTGGTTAAAATAAACATGATTACATGAAATTTGGTTAAAATAAACATGATTAATGCAAAGTTAAACTTTTTTGTGCATTATTATCAGAGGTCTGGAGTTTAAAAAAATAGCACAAAAATGTTTTTTTGGTACATCTTTACTCACATGCATGTGAGTGAAAAACACTCATACTGTACACATGAACCCACACGCAGAAAGTAGATTTATCGTTGGACAAATCCTGCGTCTTTTTCACAAAAATAGCCTGCAGGTTCTAGGCCATTATGAGGTATGCATAACATTAGATAATAGTGACTACAATTAAAAAAGCTCATTGAGAAGTTGTTTCAAGATAAAATGCAAAAGAAAATGTGGGAAAAATTCCAATTTGAACTGTAATGGCAGTGCATTATCGAGAAGGTACTACACTTAAAAACACTAAAATTACAAATTTGAAACCCTGTCACGCCCAAATAACCACACATGAAAGACGAAAAACATTTTTTTACTTCATTTGATGTATTTTAAACATTTTTGCATTTTCGAGTTGGACACTGATTTGCTGAACGTCTGAAAGTGTTTTGTTTTTTTTTAATCAGTACGATAAAATGCGGATGCCCTTTTGAGTAAATGGCCTTATTTCATGGGAAACGGGTCAAACTACATCATTGAAGTGTAGAGCAGGTGTCTGAGGTGAAAAGAATTTATCCTAAAGATTGAGACTGAGATGGCTTATGATTATAGAAAGGCTATTTTCAATGTGGCACGGATTTGCACTAAGGAGTAAATGAGGTTTAAATTGTTGGACTAAAATTATTTCAGTGAAACAGTAAGAAAACCATTTTTTGTATTTTATTCTTCTTTTCCTTTTCTGCAGACTGACAGCTCTGTATGGGATAGAGGAAGTTTTGGGGTTGCAGAAAGGTGAGACCCTGCTGGTAAATGCTGCTGCTGGAGCAGTGGGCACTGTGGTGGGACAGATTGCCAAGATCAAGGGCTGCAAGGTGGTGGGCTCAGCAGGGTC
>JAVQJG010069953.1:0-12691 GCA_036024015.1 Craterocephalus amniculus | reverse complement strand
TTCATTACAATTAATGACTCATTGATTGCGCATATGTACGAGTCCAGGGCATTTTAGTTAGCGAAAGCGGCTAGTTTTTTAGCATTGGCGGGACGCTCTTTCTCTGCCGGGTTAATTTTCGGAACGTCCAGACTCCGATCAGCCAGTAACAGCGTTCCCCTAGTGATCCGGAGTCAAATTATGAAAGTTAAACCCCTTAGCAAAGAAAAAGCGTCACACAAAAGTAAAAAATAAATAGCCGCTATCGCTAGCTAAGCTAGCCGGACGTGAAATCGGGTAATAGTCTGTTGCAGGGAGGAAGCTGTGCGATGAAAACATAACAGATGAAAACCACAATTTTAACGGTTTTAACGGCGATGACTCACCGCGAAGAAGCCGTTGGAGATGATAAAGACTCGTTTAAGGCTGCTGTTGATCCCAGACATTTTTATTTCAGAGAAACACACTCAAAAATAAGGTAAGAAAGTAAGACTTGATAGTTTTAATGATCCGACTGTAGCAAGAGGTTGTAACGGGAGGAGCGGCGGGGTGAGCGGGGTTTATGTGACGGGAGTAGCCGGTGGGGCGGAGCTTCACAGCGTACGTCCTGGTCCTGCTCCGAAGTCATGTTTTCTTCTAAAACTAAAGGAAACTTTACATGAATACTTAGTTGGCCTATGAGTAAATGAGACAAAAATAAAATTCAAAGCCTGATACAGGGAACACACAAACCCACTAATTATTAAGTCTGCCACTCTGAAATTTATGGACAAGCAAGAAATAATCTACAACCAAGATATATTTAAAAATTTTTGTAGAAAGAGTTTGTGGTCTAAATTTTAAAAAAGAAAAAAGAACAAAAATGAAAAGCACATGCATATGGTGCTACTGGGTCACTCTGGAATAGCCTGGTGCAAGAAATGAAGCAAAGTTCAGACATAAATATTTTCAAAAAGAGGTCTAAAAACTTGTTTCTAACTATATGTATACAATTTGAGCGTTAATACAGCAGAGACATGTATGTATTGTATGTATATATGTGTTATGTATGTATGTGTGTATGATATATGTGTGTTTATTCATAGTAATTATGGATTATAGAGATTGAATGGTAATCTGATAAACTGTGATGAGTACGAAGGGGTGGGGATCCTGAAAAGTGCAAACTTCCTCCCACTCCTTTTTTAAAACTTATTTTAAATTTATTATAAAATGTTGCCATTGTTTTATTGTATCTTTTAGTGTTCTTTTGATTTTCTCTCTTGTTTTGTTTTTTTTGTTCAAATCCAATTAAAGAAAAAAAGAAGAAAGAAAATTCAATTTAAAAGGCCTTGCATAGTTGGCACACTTTTCCAGGCTTTCAAAGCTGAAATTAACGAATAACAAGGATTCTGCACCAAGGGGTCTTCTACAAGGCCTCACAACACTTTTAAACCGGCTGGGATAACATTAAAACATCAGGAAATTCATTCTGCAATAGCCTACATGAATGTTATATTCAGGAAGAAATCCAACATAATGTCACACAGGCTTCATTCTGAGCAAAGTGAGTGAACAATTCCTGGTTATAATGGGGGAAAGTGGGATCGTGTTATGGAATTTTGGTTTTTGATATTTTTGATATTTACTCTGTTATTATCATATCTGCTCAAGAATGTGATGTCCTATGATGACTCCCCAGGGTCTGGCTCTGACCTTGACTTCCATGAGAGTCTGGCTCGTGTGAGAAGTTTGTGTCTACGAGCCAGAAGGAGACCAGATAAGGCCTGGCTTTGTATCCGTGCTACACTCCTTAACACTCCCGAAAAATTCCCTTCAGTAAACAGTAAGGAAATCAGGAGCAGTCGCTTCACACTTTTCACAAAATCTTGTTTTTCTATTTGTCATAGATGCGTTTTTTAATCATTCAGTGCTTAACAAGCACTACCATTAACAAAGCCTTAATAAGTAAGAGAGTTTCTACTGATTTATTTGGTACAATGAAAGAAAAAAAAACCTCCACAAAAAAAAAAGGGCAGCATGTACAAAGCCAGAAATGTCAAATATATGGCCCGGGGGCCAAAACCGGCACATCTGAGGGTCCAATCTGGCCCCTCTAAAAGTTACTGAGATCATCATGTGAAATACTTATTTTTTTATGTAAGCTACAGATACCTGTGATTAAATGATATGTGATTGTTTTAGATCCATTGTGAGCAAATGTGTAAAATAAATAAAATATGTACAAAAGAGAATTTCATACAAACAAAAAATATGAAATAGGTTTTATATATTGCGTGAATTCTATATAATTCCTCATTTAAAAATGAGAAAATTGAATGAATTCTATATTTATATATATTTAACAACTTTTATTGTTTTGGTAGTCTATACAAAATAATACGAAACACAAAATATTATTTAAATAAATAAAATTGTGTAAAAAGAAAATTCAGGTTGTTCGTCATGTTTTCTAAAAGTTTAGACTATTAAATTATTGGAAGTTTACCTTATTTTAAGCATGAAATAACATTTTACGAAGAAAGCATTGAAACAGGTAAATAAAAAATACGACCTGTAAATTTAAAATTTTTTATTTATAAAATAAAACTGAAGATGATGTAAGTTGTAGTTGTTAAAAAACAAAAACAAAAATAACCAAAACGTTTACAGCCAACTTAAATGTCCAAAAAGCTGTTTCCTTGCTAGCTTTAACAAGAGAAGTGAGAAGTGTCTTAACTATAAAAAACTATAAAAAATTCTAAAAATGATGTTATATTTTAGCCATACTGATACAGCTAATGTTTTCTCTCCTGTTGTAAACATTTTGTATATAATAGAATATATATTACACCATAATTAATCAGTTACAGCATTAGCATGCTACTACGCTTTACAAGCTAGTTAGCATTAATATCAAAAATATTATTAGATTAATTTCAACTGGATAATTGAATTTAAGATAAGAACCTACTCAAGCTAAATATGGACAAATTAGTGAAGCTTGTTGTACATTGTTACTGAGTTTTTTGCTCATTAATTTGCTGTTATGTAGCTAATGGGCATTAGCTTAGTGACAATGCATTCTAATGAGGGTTTATTACTTATTAGATTAAGTTGAAATGGTAATCACTCTTTGTTGTAAGTCAAGGACTTATAACTCTTTTAGTCTGTGGCTAAATGATTAAAAATAATTTTACTGTGTTTAATTTTATTTGTATCGTAATATATAGTGTGTATCTGCTTCTGTTCTTCACCACATCCTTCCTCTCCCTCATCTTCACCAGCGTTTACCTGAATATCACATCTCAGATGGATTTACAACAACTACCATCAACTTTTACCTCATCGACACACCCAGGAAGTTATATTACTAAAGCAAAGGAATTATGTGAGTTGAGAAAATATACTTAAACTTAAATGAATATTTCCTGGTGATTAAACATGTTTGTGTTTATCAAACTAATGTTTGCTTCTCCTGCAAATGATGCAAAACCCAGCTTAGTGGATGCATGGAAGGCTCTTCAGTTTATTTTCCTTTTTTACTGCAGATGTTTAACTTGATCTGTTGTATTTACTTTGTTTTTATCAGACAAAATCATCCATCAAGCCGTCCGTTCCTGTGGTTAAAGTGCACATCACACAAGATGTCCAGGTAGGTGTTCATCAGCATGCTGCCCCACATTACTAGTATTATCTAGATTTAATTGGCCTTTCTAGCATCCAGGCAGAATAAAATCCAAACATTTGCTTTAAAATGCAACCTAAAATATCCATTTACTAAAACAAACTCATAAATTGGATGAAGGGGAATTTATAGAATTAACAGGTGATTTATATTAATGGTGGATTAATCCTCACTGCTGAAATTATTAAAGTTAACTAATGATTAGGGATGGTGTTACGTGCGGGAGAAGACCATTCCTTTTTTGCATCTCCCGGAAACTTTTTGGTCGTGCCCATTTGGTACCTTAGGTATGAATATCAATGATTGGTACCCTCTGCAGTAAAAGATAGCATGTGGAAGTACTTCCGAAAGTCCGGTTCGTTTAGGAGGGTTTGGATGAATGAGCGCTAATGTAGATCAAAGAAAAGACAGTAAACAATACCACCGATGTTGTTTTACTATTTAGACCCGTTAAACAACAGGCACCATAAAAAACAGTTGGCACCATAAAGTTTCATTAGTATACAGTAGATTTAGGACTGATTACTTTATGTAGTGATTGCTCTCCATCATCAGTATCTTTACTGGAATGTCTTATAGGCAGATACCTTTCCCCTCTGCAGACTCTGATGCTCTGGAAGTTTACCTTACCTGTGGGCTTAACTTATGAAGCTAAATTAGGGAAACGCTCCGTTTAAAAGTAATTGTAACTGAAACACGATGCCTGAAGGTTCCCATCAAAAACTCATCTTTTTCTGCTAAAAACTACTTCAAATACACTGTCTTTGTGTTTATGTTTAAAATACAAGGAAATGTATAACTTCATGAATGAATGGAAAGAAAAAAGAAAAATCCTTTATTAAAAAAGAAAAAAAAGAAGGAAATGATGAAAACTATCATGAAGCCAGCAGCTCTATGTATATGGCTTCTCTTCATCAAGTTTAACACGATGACAGAGCAAAGGAAGAGATAAAAAATTATAGTTTTATGTCTTAATGGCAAAATAGTTAGAGTACATATGGTTAAAATATTCACTTTGGTCAAGAATTAAACATTAGATGTACCTTAGAGAAGAAAACAGTAAATATAACAGTTGGACCACTTCAGAGTGATGAAAGAAAAGAAAAAAAACACAGAAGAAGCAAATCCTGAGCTGATGCAGCATGACAGAGCCGCTCCTCTAGTACAGGCCAGGGCGGTACAGCTCCTGGTACTTCGGTGGCTCTGATGTGGACACGGCTTTAGTGGTGAGCGGGATAGAGGGGTTTTTAGGTGGACGGAGCTGGCAAACCATGATCCAGGACAGAATCACGCCGAGCACCTGCAGGGAGAGACGGACAGGACGGTGAGGTCACAGCACAGGCAGGAAACCTCCAGTGGAGCTGATAGAAAGCGCAACAGGAAGGAGGCGATCCTGAGTTTTAATTTGTCTGGACCCTGCACGAGTCCAGTTTAGATGCAGGGTTTAGGGGTTTTGGGCTCCAGTTGCCTTTACTTTGGCGGCTTTCAAAGTTGGTTTCACCAACCAGAACCCACCTGAGCCTGTTAAGATGAGCAAATCTGACCCGTTAATATCTCCCTCTGAAACCTGGACCTGTGACCGTACAGGTGCTACTCAAGAAAATTCAACATAGAAGGTGAAAACGACACATTTTATGTACTAAGTACAGAGTTTACTAAATCAATTTTTATTGACTGAAGCAATATTCTAATTATCTGAGTTTTTAAATTTGAGGTTTTCTGAAGCTGCAAATCCTGATCAGCAAAATCTCTACAAATAAAAGCTGAAATATATTGATTTGCAGAGTATTTGTCTATATGTGCACATTTAATCTTTGAAGTTAAGTTACAGAAATGCAGCAATTTTTCAGGATATTCTAGTTTTCTGAACAGGTATAACCCTCCCTGTGTTAACACATTGAATAATAGTAAATACTTGTGGTGTGCGATACTACAGATTTTCTTTCTGGTCTGATACCAAGTAAAATTCAAGCCAGAATCAGCGATACCGATCCGATACTTGGTACAAAAGCTTGCTGTAATGTTTTTGGAAAATCACTTTCAAAACAGCCAATACTAAGGGGAAAGGGATTTAGTTATATTTTCATTGACATCACCAGCAAAATACATTAAGAATAAGCATAAAATGTTCAGTTTACCACCAGACATCAAATGACAATGGTTAATGGCATGTGGAAGAAAACGTAGTAGTTATTCAGACAAGATCCTGGTATTGTAGTTTCTTCCCACTGTGTTCCAGATCATGATAACCAATATAATTAACTTAAATTACAAAAGTATTGTTTCAGATGAGGGGAAAGTACATACACACTATGAGCTATTTTTCTGGGACGTCTGATGGAGTCTTGCCTGCTCAGTTGAGTGAAAAAGGTGATATTTGTGTAAGTGGGGTAATACTTACAGCCATAATACCCAGAAAGTACGAAATCCAGGTCGCGACATCAAGGACCAAGAGGGCGTAGTGCTTGATGATGGGGCCGCAGGGCTGCAGCAGGAGGACACACTTTAGTTTGTCTGGTCTCATCTTCCTGCTACTAAACTCCACCTGCTCCACTCACCTTGCTGTAGATGGACCTCTCCTTCGATAGGTATGAACTCTGCGAGAAGCGATAAGATAACAGCATGAGAGACAGCACACGGCCGATCAGGTGACTGAGCTCCGATACTCACTCCGGACACCTGCGTGCACTCGTTTCCCTCGATGCAGTCACAGGAGTCGGGGATGTCGCTCCAGTCTTGGTGGCTGTTGATTCCACAGCAGTGCATCTACAATCACCCCGAAGAACCAGTCATTTCATTTCCACCCAGCTGCCGTTAAAAACATGACCACTAGATGGCAGTATTGCAGCACAATTTGACAACATCACATATTAAAAATGATCTTGGATCATAAAATCTGCTAAATAAACGCGTCCAAGGGGAATCTGAAATGTTCGGTGAAGAAGTTAGAAGAAGAAAAGGAACTTCTCACATGAGTCTGGATGGTTTCCAGTGTTTGTCTCATCTTCTTCTCTGTATAGTCTAGACGACCCAAATCACGGAGCTGATGTTCCACCATCTCCCCAATCTACAAAGAGATATGAATCACATGTGTTTATTAGCATCTCTGGTCTTTTCAACCTGCGACCAAAACCCACATTTCGAGGATAAGCTTCAGTTTGAACTGAATTTCTGACCTTTAAACTTCCTGCTGCTTCACGTGAGGAGAGATTAAACTGGAATTTACCTCTAAGGATGAATTATCAAGATTTTTATTTCATTAAAAACTCTTCAGAGTTGCAAGAATTTAATGCTGTGTTCACACCAAGACAGTGTGAGGGCCTGATTATCTGTTCATGGAGCTTCTGTTTCTGATGATTTGGCATCAGCAGCCAGTTCTTGTTCTTTGCCTGGATGTCTGTTTGCTTTCACACTGCAAGCAAACTGCATCAGGATTCACTTCACGTCGTTTTCCAACTGGACCAGGGTTCACGTCCTCGCTCTGCACCAAAGTGTCAGAGTGAATCCTCGTCTGTTTGCTGGGAAAGGGGCTTCGTTTGGGGACTTGTGAAGGATTCAAATCAAAGAAGCAGACCTGCTTCCACTGCAAACCAAGCAGCAAACGCCGGCCTGCAAACATCAAGCCTATTAATTGGTTGTCTCATCTTCTCTTACAGTAATTTTCAAAACCTCTGGCAGGAGTGGAGCAAGTTATTTCAATGCTTCCACCCGTTTTGCGTGGAACGCGATCTCTGCCCGGGAAAACGTTGCAACCTGCGAATCGTAGCGAGTCTAGCGGGCGATCCTGGTGTGAAAGCAGCCTGAATGAGCATTTACACATTTACACGGCACCAAACCGGTGTGTAACCTTCCACTGATGGATCAGAGCTGGATCTCCTCTCCTGTCTGCAGCAGAGCCACCAGTAGAACCAGTAGATCAGCGCTGTTACCTGGGGACGTGCGTTGGCCAGCTGGAATCCGGCGCCGATCATCAGAATAGCACCGACGATCATAAATCCTTTGAACTGCAGAGGAAGAGAAAAACACCTGAGGAGCTGATGTTTCCACCCTGACCACAACTCCAAACCACACTGAACAAATCTGGTGCAAGGAGCTCAAACATCCGGTTTATTTGTTCCAAAAGATTTTTTCTCACAGCTCAGCAGAGCCAGTCAGACCACTAAGAGAAACTAGACCTCTATTTTACAGTTGCAGAGCTAAAAGACTATTTTAAATCCCTCTGGGCCTCTTTTGCTGCTGCAGCATCTGGAATTAATGTTCTTACAGGAAAATAAAGATGACCTAGAAACTTGGACCCAAGAAACGAAACCAGTCATTTCTGAGAAAAGTGCAGGTAAAAACCCCTCTCCCCACATCCTGTGGTGGCAGATGTTTCTGATACAAACTCACCACCATCAGACAGACTTTGTTCTCTTTGAAAGCCCCGTAGGCTCCCACCATGGCGAGGACAAGGATGACGATGCCGCTGATGTAGAGCACCAGCAGGCCGTGGCCCTCCTCTTTCTGCAACACGGAGGCAGGCTCATATTTCTGATTTTAAGGGACTAAAATATGTTTTGTTAATGTGTTTAAGATGAGCGCATCCTCACATCTTCTCCTTCAGATCCGCCGAAGGACTGAGACAGAACAGCGAGGGCGAGTAAGATTCCCCCCACAATCTGGAACAAATTCAAAATTATTTTCCGATTGTTTTATAAAAACAAGATCTGGTAGTTTAAGGGAGTAAAATGATGATATTCTATAAGATGTAGAAATTTGCTGCTTAGAAAGAATAAAAGACAATAAAAAAAAAAAGTAAGAATAAAAAGTCCTACAACCAGAAAGTCCTGAAGGTTCCACTTGTCTGCTAAATTCCTCCCCTTTCCATTAGAAAAAGGCAAAACTCTTCATAGTAATTCAAATAACTGGAGACTGACAAAAATAATAATAAATAATTATTGACTAAATTGTAATTTAGTGAAATAAGAGATTTTTTTTAAATTTAATTGAGTTGAAAATGAATAAAAAACAAACAAACAGTCTGGTCCTGGACCAAAGAGAGTGCATTGCTGATGACCCTTGGGCCAAAATACCTGCTTGTTTTCTAAAAACATTTTTGTTTTACCAAAATTCAAAAACAATATCATGATTTTCATAGAATTTTTATTTATTACTATTTTATCCATGTCAGCTCATTTCAGTGTCAGCTGGTGTTCTCCCTTCTTTAATGGAGGGCAGGAATCATCCTGCAGACAAGTGTAGCTGCCTTCATCACACCCGAACAGCCGCAATGTCGCCTTTTAATCAGACGCCTTACAATTCAGTTTGATTCCGATTCTTGGGGTGATGACTCGGTTTCTGTAATCTTTTCTTGATTCAAACCAATCAGTGCTCCTTTAACCCTCCTGGGAACTCCAGGGTGAACTTTATTCCTCTGTAAGCCAGAGAGAGGTCTGAGGATTGGGTTTATTAGTTGGAAAAGAACTGGTTATGTTCAAGGAACAAGGGTTCAAGGTTAATTAAATGATTAAAAAAGTGATATCACAGAGGCAGAATATGTCTAATTCTGATTATATTAAATAAAGTGTATTTTAATTTTATTTAAATCAAATTCATTGTCCTGAAAAGACAAAAACTGTTTTTGTTTTTGTCAAAACAAAAACAGAATAACATAGAATAACTATATGATAAATAAAGAATTAATAAATAGTGCATCATTAAATCTTAGAAGTTATTTAACTTAGGAAAGTCCCTCTAAAAAACAAAAATGTTTTTTTATTAGTTGACTAGATGACTGCAACCTAATTTAGCTCCAATGAATTAAAGTGAACAAGTTCTGTAGCTTTTATGTTTATTTATTCATGGAGCCATTAACCAGATAAAGGTAAACAGCAACTTAAAAGCAACTTTCCAGTAGATAGTCAGGTCAGAATCAGTAAAATGCTTCAACTAAATTAGTTTCTACATTTTCTGCTCACTTTGTACTAAAGTGAATTTCCTCGCTTCTGTCTGGGGATGTGTAGCGATAAAAGCCACACACACACTTTAGGCATAATTTTAATTCAACTCAATTCAGCGCCAATTCATAACAAAGTCATCTCAGTGTTTTGTCTAGAAGATAGGAAACAAGGTAGAACCAACCATAGAGAAGCTGAATATGCCAGTTAAAACAGGGGGTGGACCACAGAGAGGTAGCATCTCACTGTGAATGAAAACTAGAAAAGCTTGTTTCCTTTTTATTTAATATTACTGCATCTCGCTCACACGCAGATAATCAGCTTTTTTCCATCAACATATGTTTACAAACCATCTCACTGCATTATTATTATTATTATTATTGTTATTATTCATAATTATACTGAACTGATTTAATGGTTCATATAGATGGAGGGTGTTAAATTAAATGTAAACCTAAAAATGACCTTAAACACTTGCAATGATCAATACAACAACAGACTGATGATATGATAAATGATATGAGTATTGTAATGCTAAACTAACATATGTAACCTTTGCAATCCAAATAGCCTTTTTATAGCTGCAAAAGTTACACAACCTTTGGAAAATACAACAACTTATCATTTTTCATAAATATCTGTTGGAACTTCGTTGTAATGAATTTATTTCTACTTTTGAAAATAAAGAAAAACGTGCATTGCAAGAAGAGGATCAATGAATTTTCTCCTATGGGATTAGGATATTTGTGGAAAATTATTAAATAAACCAGATAAAACTTTTATTTATCGTGTTATTTATGATTCATTTATGTTTTTTATTTATTTGTTGCTGCTTTATGTTGAAGATCCGAAGATCCGCAGGTAGCAAAGATGAGTCGCATCCGGCATTAGCCTGCTTCATGTGTTCGAAGAGTTAAAAAACCTCTGTTTGCACAGATAACTGGACTGACTTGAACTGACGGACTCTGCAACGACTCACCCCCAAAATGAAGTTGAAGAAGATGAAGATGCATTTAAGGCAGCTGCCGATCTTTGCCATGTTTCAAAGTTTCAGAACGAGGTGTGAAGTCAGAACGAGGTGTGAAGTCAGAGCTGAGGCCGGCCAGCTTTAGGTGGAGGCAAGAGCAGCTGGGCTGAGTTTGTACAACACCACTGACATGTGTCAAACATGAATACTTCCTCTTCAGACCTGGGGAAGTTGCTGCTTGTGGTGGAGTTGGAGGGCCGGGGCCAGACATGAACACATCCCCTTTGATGAACTGATGTGAAAATGAAATAAGATTAAAACAGAGCTCTGCTACGCTCAGTGTCACGACAACACAAACGTAGAACAATAGGACTCTGCATCCTTATGTGATTTTAAAAAGTGACTCATAAAACATTATTTTACTATTTTCTTTTATATCTTTTATGTTTTCAGATTTTTTTTATCTTGGTGAAGTGTTAATCTAACTGCACATGTGTTTGGTTACACCAAAGCCAATCTAATCTAATCTCTAATCTCTCTCTTACTGTGCAAATGTGTGCTACCACATCCACTGTAACTCAGCACAGCAGAGATGGACAGTGCACCCAGAGGGAACAAGAAGAGGATCATCCAGCTACAATGGAGGTGAGACGGAGCACAACACGATCTAAAACTCCCACTTCCCCCCATCCTGGCCACAGTTTCCCTGTTAGACTGCTAGAAAAGCAGATTTACTGCTGAATGTGTGTTATCAGTAAATGAACAAAGACCTGGTTCTTCTCTGGGAAATGTCCACACACACCTCCCCTGACTCCTGTGGGGGGGTTGGCGGTGCTCAGAAAATTGATGAACATCAGGATTGAGATTTGTGTATAATTTCCATGAATCGATCTTTAAAAGAATTTAGAAGTATTTCCCAACTATTATTATTTTTTATTTTTTATTATTGTACGGTGTCCTTGAGTGCCCAGAAAGGCGCCTTCAAATAAAATTTATTATTATTATTATAACTCGCAAGGTTAGCAAAAATAAACCTTTTTCTCATAAACATGGTTTTCTTTCACCTAATTACGGAGATTCTAACCGTCTAATATCCATGTCCTCCTACTGCCCCACCATTGTTCATTATTTACAATTCCCCATGTCCTGACTCCTGGACAGACTGCCTGTAATAATTGTGGTACTTTTTAAAAGAAAAAGAATCTGTGGGTCTGGTAGCTTTTAAAACCAGGGGGAGACGTTCAGCTACCAGCTAGAAACTCATCCAGGAGAAGCTGAACGGTAGCCACTTCTGTATAAAGACAGAAGTCTTTATACAGAAGACCTGCTTTACCAGGTGAGCTAAACATGAACCAATAAGCTGCATTTAGATCCATTAGAGGATCTGCTGATGCTGCTGCAGAAAATCTATGTGCATCATAAGAACCAGCAGGATTAGCTGCAGCAGCAAGATGAGCAGACCGGAAAAAAAACATTGTCGCCTGAACAAGACAAGATTAGAGACACAAACATGAATAGATTCATGAAGTGTGTCTGAGCTTTTCTGGTTTGTGGTCAAAACTTATATTCTATCTGAATATATGTAAAAAGGTCGACTTTAACCCTGCGTTAGCTGGAAACAGCAAAGTGTTTTATTCCATGTTTCTACGCCATGCTGCCTCCTATGATGAAAATGATGATGATGGGTTACTTCCTGCTGTTCCATCGCTGTTTCTAGGAACCAGAACTCGTTTCTCCTCACACTGACTGATCAATGAAAGTGTTGATTCAACGCCCCCCTTTTAGGAATGATGCTTCCAGCGCTCCTTGGCCGTCTGTGAACACGGTTCTCAACAGTTTATCAGAGCCTCTTCTGGCTTACAGAGGAACAGTTAACGGGCTCTGTTACTAAAAGAGGATTCATTGTGATAGAAGAAAATCAAAACGGAATCTAATTGTTGCCTTAATAATCAAATCAGACTGACCGGTGAGTTGTTGGCAGATTTATATCTCTAGTGGAAAGACGACCACTTCCTGCTTCTGGCTCTGTGGTGATGAACACATCTGCAAGTCTAACCAGGTCAAGTCTAACCAAGTTTCTGCGGGTCTACTTGTGGCCTTGCATCATGGAAGATTTTTTACATTCATATATATATAATATGA
>JAVQJG010069932.1:0-12185 GCA_036024015.1 Craterocephalus amniculus | reverse complement strand
CGGGAGGTTTACATCTTCTTTCCCTGCGGCTACAACGATGCTAAATAGAGCCCGGTGAAAAAAGTCCACAAAAACTTGTCAATATTCCTCCATACTGCTCGTCCAATGCAGTCCGCGGGTCCTGTTTCGGTAGCCTCCATAATTTACTCGCAATGGCATCATTCAGTATATTTTTAGAGCCTAAACCATGGCCCAAACGCGCGCGTGTGCCGCTGCCGCCAATGCATCCAGCGTCAAGGCGCGGCACGCGCTCCGCGTGCATCGTGCAGGGAACACGCATCCAGGAAGTAAACAGGCTAACGGTTTGGACCATGGTTTAGGCTCTAAAAATATATTGAATGATGCCGTTGTGAGTAAATTATGGTTGCTTCCCACACAGGACCCGCAGACTGCATTGGACGAGCAGTATGGAGGAATATTGACAAGTTTTTTTGGACTTTTTTCACCGGGCTCAATTTAGCATAGTTGTAGCCGCAGGGAAATAAGATGTAAACCTCCCGATATCTCCGGCTACACGATGAATATCAAGAAAGGCTTCCAACATCTCAATCAGCATGAGGGTGAGTAAACAAATGAAGGCACATCATTCTGAGGGCGGAGTATCCCTTTAAAAGATACCAGGCGCTGCTGGAAGGATGGGGACAGGAAGGCAGTATTAAAAGTCCATAAAAACTTTATTAGAAAAACTGAAATAATAAAAACCCACCGCCGCCACCACCATCGTTATCTTGTTTTTTCTTCTTCTTCATCATCATAATCGTCATCATCTTCGGCGGGCGAGTGGTCAGTCGGTTGGGAGAGTTGGGAGGGCGGAACCGCAGCTCTTCCTCAGCTGTGTTCTGTGTCTGGTCCCTTCCTCCTTCCTGCCGCTTGCACATAGGCTTAAATACAGGTGTTCCTAATCCTCAGCTGCCAATCAGTTTGTTAAAACTCCCACTACCTTGGAGGGTAAAAACAATTAAAAACATGCAAAAATGAACAAAACACACTAAAACCATGCTAAAACCAAGCTAGTAGGAAACAGTCCCGTTTTTGCTCAGTTCACCTCGTGACAATAGCACTAACTGTTGTGCTGTCAAAAATTTCGGCCTGTGGCCGAAATAGGTTGAAATAATGATAATTCCTATGTCCTTTACATACTGAAAATTTAAACTATTATTCTGAAAATTCACATAGTTTTACAGCTGGGAAACAGAAAGGCTTCATGATTTCATGTGACAAAGTACCTGAATATGCAAATTAAAAGACAAATTAAAATGACCATCTTGGCTGTTCTAGCATAAAGACCAAGCTGCTGTTCTCACACCATTCAATGAGTTGTGCCACCTCAACCCTTTAGGCTGTTTCATTGTTGTCTGTGATCAATCCAGCAACTCTTATGTTATCTTGTTTAGCCATTGCTAAGTTTAGATGTGGAGTAGCTCTATTAGCAGTAGAAACTGGCAGATACACTAATATTCCAGTAGAGAGATGCTTCTGTAGGCCTACTCTATGTCATACCGACCACTGAATCAGAGGCACATGTTCTTTTGCACTGTGATATTTACACAGACATTCGTGCTGAAATGTTTAGTACACTTTCGAAGTATATTTTTAATTTTAACAACCTGGATGATTTTTTTATATACATTCTTTTTTTGTGTACTTATTCTTATGTTCTTTTTAGTTGGTGTCTCGTAACTCTTTTTGAGTAGTCCTCAACGCCTTCACCTGTTCATGTGAGGGGGGTTTTCATGTTTTTCTTTTTGTTTTTTCTTTTTTTGAATGTGTATTTTATTCTTCTTTTAACTGTGTGTTGTGAAGTGACACCGAAATAAACTTACTTACTTACCTCTCTTCAAATTTTCTGATAGAGCTATATGGGTGGTTGGTAGGTGCAATCATTGGTGAAGAGTGTGAACATGATTCAGAACTCAGACCCTGTAGGATTCTTGTATTTGAATCTGAATGGTGGTTGAAGAAGTCTATCTCTAAGTGTACGTCTAAGTGCAATAGTTATGACCCAAACCCAGTTATGGAGTGTGCAGATCAGGTTTGACAGCATCAAATGCAGAGCTAAAATCCACAAATTCTTACATGCCTGGTTTCTCAACATGGCAGTGGAGGGCAGTTGATATTGCATCCTCTGTAGAGTGCTTTTCCGGGAGGGAAATTATATTTATTGAGATCAGGGGGGATGATGGATTTAATAAGGGATAGTGTGTTACTGGCTGATAGTCATTTAAGCATTTCACAGTCGTTCTTGTAGGTAATGAGAAAGAGACGATTTCAGGCAAATCTTACAAAGTTTGATTACCATGGCCATGAGAGGAGAGCTTTTTTTAATTTCTTCAGACTATAACAGGTTCTATTCTTTCCAGCAAAATTATGTCATTCACATTAGAGTCATTAATACACTGTTTCCACATGGATATTTGTTTGGCCTGTAGTTTGGTTTGTTATTCCATATGCCCTGAAGTGTTCAGTGTAAAGAAATGTATTTGTTTTCAGATGGATAAAGCACTGTGATCGTAGAGGAGGCAAACCACCAATTCAATAAGGTTTCAATTCAGTTTTTAAGAGTATGGGCATGAATGTGCTTTGTCAAAACAAGACTGATACGATATAAACAGAACATACTGCATATAGAGTTTCTAATATTCTGTTAAAACTCAATGTATGAACCACAATGCATTAACCCTGTTGCACAGTTCACCTTTTTTTTAGCATTCAGCTGAAAATGTAATAACTATGCTATCAGTTTGTTATCAGTTTTGAGGTAAGTGATCAATGAGGTAATTTTTTCATTCATCTTCTTGGCATTAAGTGGCTCTTTGGAACCAAACACAAGATTTTGCCATATTTAACAAACTAATTTGGGAGCGGAAAACCAGAACAGAATTGAAATCTACATGTAAACATGTTAGTCTGAAATCATGCAAAATCCAAGCCCCCCAAAAATACCCAAGCACACCACATATGATGCAACTGGATTTCAAATAACTCATTCTGTCTTCACCTTTGAGAAAAAGCATAGTTTTCAAAATATTAAACCAAGGGTTAACTTTTTATGAAAATATGATACAATATTTTGGATACTAGAAAACTGCGGTTGTACTAGAGCTGTGCTTGAACATGAGCTATTGTGTGGCTGTAATACAAAGAAGAGCCTCCAAGAAGAGTGTGACATAATAGTTGACTACTCAATATCCTCACCTGCCACATTTGTTTTATTTGTATCACCACCTGTCTGCATCAGACATGATCACACCTTCTGGCTGGATGACGCGAGAGTCTGTGTGTGAGGTAACTAGAAGGTAAAATTATTCTTATTACAGTGGGTGAAGATTCATTTGATGTAATCAACCTAAGGTATGATGACACACCAGGCATCTACATCCAGGCGTTGCTTTCATTGAAGTTGTAACATGAAGAGTAAACTCTTACAGGGATCAACAAACAAAATAAGTGTGTGAATGTTTGCAGGTCTGTGTGCTCTTGCAGGTACTTACTTTCTCTCACTCACGTTTACGCGATCCCATTCTTGGACACACGCTCCAGAGTAAACAGAACAAAGAGATTGCACGGATCAGACGCAGAGAAGGAGCATTTTGAGGAGTGCACGTACATCCCAGTGTCACAGCAATAGCCTTCATCTTACCTACAGAAACCACAACAGAGGCTTAAGGGGGATGCCTGACTGGAACATGACTAATGGCTCCCACCTACAGGGGAATTCCTAGCTCAAACCAGTTTCATGCTCAGGTAAAATTTATTATCACCTTCTCTTTATGAGTTGCTGTGGTGTTGTTTGCAACAAAACTGCATTCAGTTTTACCTCATGACAAAGGTATTGCAGATGCTTAGTTTAAATGTTTGTAACAGGATGACGTCATCTCAGCAACTCTGGATTATTAAAATACAGTTAAAGTGTACTTAACATGACAGCCTATTAATATAAGCAGGTACAAATCATTCCTCTGAACTCTTACATCAAACAAAAACCTGTAAGAAATTTTCTGTAGATTTGGACGCAGAATAGTGACTACTTTTCTGCACGGGATATACTGTACTCATCCAGTGTTACTCATCCAGGTGATAGGCATAGTGCACCCCGGACAGGTTACCAGTCCATTACAGGGCCAACACAGAGAGACAGACAGCCATTCATTCATTCACACACTCACTTCTTGTTGTCTTTGGACTGTGGGAGGAAGTACTTGGTGAGAACCCAGGGAAAACATGCAAATTCTACTACATCAAGGCCACTATATTAACCCCCTCCGCAGCTCAAACCAGGAACCCGCTCTTGCTCAAACTCAGCCCGAGGCTGCGGTGCTAACCACAGTTCAACCTGTGTTATAATGCATTTCGAAAATCATCCTAAATTCTGTAAAATATCGTATGTAAGTGAGCTACAAAAGCGAACGCTGTGTGTCCTTCTGCAAGGCCCTTAACCCTTAAATGATCCCCTGGTACAAGAATGCAAGGTAGCCCACTGCTTCTTGTGGTAATTTGAGTTGGGTTAAAAGCAGAAAATACATTTTCCTATTGGGATTAATGAAATATATTTTAAATAAAATGTTTTATTATATCTATTTTTTATTACATTACTGACTAGAAGAATCTTTAATAAAAAATGCAGAATAAAACCAATTAATATCATCAGGAGTAATGAACAAGAGAGCTGGTTCAGTCCTGGACTGTTCCGTGGAGTCTGGGAGGAGGAGAGCAGGATTAAAGTTTAATCCATCATGGACAACCCGTCCTAACCAGTGCTTTAAGTGGGCCGGTACGGAACGGAACACAGTACCGGCACTTCTTGATTTTACCCCTCACCGTACTGGGACATTTTTCCACAATTCAGTGTGTACCGGTACTATAAAGTGAATGTCTGTATCATTTGAAGGGTTGTGGGAGCTGAGCTGCTCCGTTTCTCTCTGTGTCTCTCTCTGTGCAGCTGCTCCTCTCGGTATATCCCCCCTCCCTTCCTCGAAAGTAGTGTGACCCTGCCCACCCGCCGGAATTTCCCGACTCAGACTCAAGCCTCTGCAAAGAGAGATGCGCGACTTTTAAACAGCAGTGGTGAAAGTAATTAGCTTCAACCAGAATATAGCTTCTACCTCTCAGTGCAATATTATCAGCAGTCCTGCTGCATGTAAGCTGGTGGCCCAGGTGCTCAGTCCCACTGTCCTGTGGTTTGACTGGGATGACCTCAGATGTAAACAAACAGATGTAAACCTTGGCAGATTCTGCAAATAAATGTTAGAATACATCATCGGCGAAAGATAAGAAACAAAAGAGATCCAGAGACAAAGCAAGAGATGAGTTTGGAGAGAGCACATAGTATCAGTAGGATGCCAGATGGATGCTGAATTAGCTGTCGATAGAGGGAGAGCATCACCAAGAAAATGTTAGTTGTGAAAATACAAACCTTTCGTATAAAATATGTATATGTGCCATTATAATATTGTGATAATAATTATTTTCTTGAGCAATAATTTTCAGTATGTTTTCATGTTTACCTCAGAAAAGGTTGAAGATTCATGCTTATTTGAGGTATTTTTGTCTTTCAGGAAAAATAGAAGTAGTGCCCACTAGGAGTCAAATTGAGACACTTCTTTCAAATATGTTTTGACACAACATTTTTACTTCCATGTCTGCTCACATAAGTGAGCCATTGCCTTGGCTCCAAACAAATAAAAAAAATAATAAGCAAGTAATGACATTATACTGAACCAAAACAATAATGTTTTTGATCACTTTTTCACAATTTTTTCATTCCAGAGTTTGGCAGGTGCAGCAATTGTAATTACAATTCTAAGAGGGACATTTCCCAAACTCTCTCCATTATCCATCCAAACATCCATCCATCCATCCATTCATCCATCCTTCTAACCACTTACTAAGGGCATCCAGTACAGTGCAAGCCTCTAATCTGCAGGACTGAGCAGCTGCTGCCTTGCGGTTGACAGACAGCAGGGCTCTTATTATTGTACACACATGCATTCACTAAAACACACACAAGGACACACACACATGCACATACACACATGTATACTCCAGAGTTCTCTAATGTGGTAGGCCAGCTGCCAGTGGCGTGCCTTCCTCTTCACCAGTGCGACCCAAACGGTGCTGCTGCAATTCCTGATGCTACTGCTAAACTCGGGGGACTTTCCCGTTTCGAGGTGAGACAGAACAGAGGATGTGAGAAAGCAGGTGCGAAAGTAATTAATCAACCAGGTTTCAGATTAACATGTTGTTACTGAGACCTGGAAAGATGGCTTAAGGAATTATTTTAAGTTTTAAAAAAAAGTTCAATGCTTCTAAACACACTTCTTTACAGCTTTATTTGTATAATGCTAACTCACAACAAAATCACATAAATGCATCTTCCTTCTACATTTCCTTAATGTTGCCCATCTGAGTTTATTTGTATTTTCTAAAGTTTATTTGTCTTGTCTGATTATAACAAGCAATGTTCACCAGTTCTCCTAGCCAACACAATCCATCACCATGTTTTATCACACTATTTATGCATTTTCAGTCTAAAAGAGATCATTAAGAGTCAGAAGCAAATCGGCAAGATCTTGCATGGAAATATGCATGTAAAATGAAGAGTCCATCTCCTCTCTGCCCAATCCTGCGAGCCTATCCCAGCTTGCAGACAGCACATCTGCTGGTGAGGTCAACAATCTCTTCCCATCGCAGAAACATGTAGATGATGAATGTTTTGGCCACGGAGGTTTTCTATGTGGTTTCTTCTCCAGAGCTTAGCTTCAGACATACTCCATCCGTCCATCTCTTCACCCTTCTCTGATCCCTCCAACAGTTAGCATCATGACTGCCATCTGTTGCAACTATATCCATCTGAGAAATATGTCTTTTTTATGATACCATCACTTTATGCTTTCCTCTCTCTCTCTCTCTCTCTCTCTCTCTCTCTCTCTCACACACTCTCTCTCTTTTTCTCTCCCCTCTTTTGCTCCTTGTGTTTTAAAGCTATGAGAAAAAGCTTTGGGCAGGACCAAGCAGTGATATCTGCTGTGCAACATACATAATTCATACAGTCAATCAATGAATATGCCTGCCTTTTGTGCAAAAAGTTATTAACTTTGTATCTAAGAGGTTATAAAATTTCAGACCCAGAAAGAGCATACATTTTTTTTGTTAGTTTTTTTTTTTTAATTGTTGAATTCAAAGGGGTAAATGTTTTAGATTTTCTCCGTTTACGATCCAATGTACAGAATTCTTTCATCCAAACTGAATGGACAGAATTAAACCTAATGAGCATATTTCAAATGGGTGGAGTTAATATTTGTTCAATTCATTTGTAAATGTGTTACTGCTGAACAACTGTGCTGAAATTCAATCTGAACATGCCAATCTATGAAAATCTAGTTAAGAAAAGCTCAGGAGAGGGTTCTTTGTTTGCTTGATTTGTTTTTAAACTTTTTGTTATTAGTTCATAAATTTAGTTCTGGACTTTGTAATTTTGACATTTGGAAAAAAAAGAAAAGTGTCATATAAATGTAATGGAAAGAAGATCAGATTTTTTTTTTCTTTTATTTTCTATTTCATTTGTTTTTGAACATTTAGACTTCCATCATTACACTCACATGAAGCACACTCACACTGAGTGTTACACACATGCCCCTTCCTTGACCAGCTGCATCTGTTCATAGGAGGTGATGGTGAGATCAAAGCACTCATCTTGTCATCCAACACTAAACTGATCACACACCCGCACACACACTTGCGCAGCTATCCTTATTGGGACCTTTCATTAACATCCATTTTTTCTTTGCAGTCTAAGTCAAACCATAAATCTTACCTTAACTTAAACTCAGTTCGAACCATAGCCCTAACTCTGATCAGAAGCCTAAAATTTATATTTTCTTTCATTAGGACCAGGCTTTAGTCCCTATAATTCTACTGTTCCCAAGAAGGTTAGCAAATGTGTGTCCTAATGAGGTACGAAAACTTCACACACTCACACAAAGGATTCAGGTTACTGTTAATCAGTAGCAGCATGAGCTACATTGAAGGGGAAGGTAGGAGAACATAAACACTTAAAAACATCTCTTTAGTTAACATCAAGGAGCAGAGGAGATGTGCTGTGTTGCTGTGAAAAACTGAAAACTGATTGTTTTATAGCCAAGAATTGTAATATAATGAGAAAAAAGAAGAGATTACAGTGTTGCAGAATCAGAAAAGAATAAACATGTGTTCATCTTGTACACTAGATGATTTTAAAGGTTCCTTATAAACCCACACAGACACGATGTGATAGCCATCCCTACCAGCAACACACAGTTGCAAATTGTCTCTCTTATGTGAAAATGTTACGGGAACTTGAGGCTTGAGTTACGGTAAGAGTTTCAGTGGGTCTGTGTTGAGTCACCATTCTTGCGCCACGCACAAAATGAGGTTAGAGGTCAAATGAGGCCCTGCCTGTTTCATTGGAAGCACCCATAATTCCTGCAGTCACAAGCCTCTTGTGTGGCTCCAGAGAATGGATCGAGAGAAAATGTTTTATTTAAAGCCTTATTGTCAGGGTATTTAACATCCCCTCATTCACAGGAGTCGGCTGTAATGACACAATTGTTTCCAGATGATCATGATGGAGGGGAGGATCCCTTCAAAGTTTTTTCTCACAAAAGCTTGTTTACTTGCACTCTGTCCACCTTGAAAACATAAAAGGACCTGATGAAACAACTCGAGGGCTCATGACTGGAATAAACACAATTATTAGGCTCTGCTTTTATCATACCAAATGCATGATACCAGATCAGGAGGTCTAAGGACAGTTTCACAGTGCAAATATGTTCTATGTATTCATAAGCACTAAACAATCAAAAAACAAACCATTCACTGAAAACAATGTCAAAAGGGAAAAAATAGTAATATGAAAATTCATATTTTACCTGAAACTATGGCTTTAGATTGAACACAAAAAGCAGAATAAAAATCACAGATTTATGATCCCGGTCATGAATTTGTGTTGCTATTTAACTCCAACAGCTTTCATAACAAGCATAATGATAGCCTATTGTTCTCGTTGTTGTTTTTGTTTGTGTTATTTTTTATTGTTTTAATTACAGCACTTTGGGCAATCTCAGGTTGTAGCAAATGTGCGATCTAAATTAAACTAATACTGACATGAGTCTCTTTGTTCTCTCCAACCCTACCTGCAGCCAGACTGCAATGGTATAAACAGAATTGTTTTGGACTTGAGATCCCAAGAGTCCCGAGTGACATGAGGTAAATGTTGCAGGAGCAGGTGGTCAAAAAGATGACCTGTGGGTCGCACAAAAAATGGTCCTGGTACTTGACACAACTGTGTAAAAGAGTAAAAGGCAAAGCATGGAACAAAAGTCAGGGTTACTCATTCAGTGATTAAGTACAGCTTCTATAGTGATTTTAAAAAAGAATTTGTTAACAAACAACCAACAGGTGCATTACAACCCCCATCTCGATTTGAGTAACCGCTGTTTATTTTTGAGTTATGCAATTATGAAAGTAGGTGTTGTGTTAACTGTTAGTTTATCTTGTCTTAATTGTTTTATCATTGATTGTTGCTATGTTGACTAAGATTTAGTTAACTAATTAAATGTGTGCTTTTCTTGATTGCTGCATTTTGAAACAGTATGTTTATTAGGTGGTTCAGGCTAAAGGGTTGCATTAGGATTGGGATCCTGTGGGAAATGGGAAATGTATTACAACGGTGGCCAGAATCAGTTGAGAAATCCAAGAAGAGCACAGTCCAGAATGGCTCTAGTCGTAAGTTTCTAATCCTTATCAAATGTGATTTGTTGGCCTAAAGCTGTTTTTATAGATGATGAAATGGAATAAAAAATACTTTATTATTATTGTTTTATTTTTATTGTTTTTTAATAACACAGTGCTGATAAATTTAAAGACAAAGCTTTGTTCTGCAGGGTTATTGCTGCTGGCAGATATGATCTCCTGTATCTTTTTGTCTTGCACTGGACTTTTCACTGAACACACTTTGTAAAGTAGACTTATTATCCTCCTTTGTTTTAGATTTGATGTTCACTTCATATATAACATAACATCCTATCTGGGCCATCTGTTGCAGAATGTTGAACATTTTGCCAGTGTGGAAGAAATCATACCAACTAAAACCCTACTTTCTTCCTGAATTTCCATGCAATTTTCTTTTGTTGAGTTATGTTAATCTTTGTTAAACTTCAAAACTCTGCAGTGGAATAAAAATGCAGAGCAGCTTCTCCAAAATGTCCTGCTCATCATGAGAGTGTTTTATGAACATCGTGGATGTCTGTGAAGGTTGGTTATGGTTAAAATCAAGGCCTTTGAAAGCCATAGCAATGCTGGTGAATGTATATTCATGTGTATATGTGCACATATGGTATCGTAGGAAGGTTTTATTGAGCGAACTAGAAGTTCAGACTGCAGGCTGACACGTCGAAAACTTGGTCAGTATTTCCATTAAGTCAGCGGTTACTTCACTTCACACTGGTCTGACATTAAGCTCCCATCAGCGTAGTGTGGCTTTGTTCCTGGAATACGGACAAGTAAAAGACACAGACACATAATATCTGTCTCGATTTACAGATTTCTGCTCCCAAGGACTCTGATAGTACAAATAATTTTTTAAAAGTTTGTTAACAATAGTACTGCACTTCTGTCTTGACAACAATAAAACTGTAATATCTGTAATATCTCTTTTCAAATTTGCTATATAAGTAGGAAGTTTTTTTAAAATTGTTTGCTTATCAAGACATTTTGACTATATTAACAACAGTAAAGAGGATGTTTTAATTTGTTGTTTATTTTTCATTTGACCTTTTCATCCACTCTTCTCTTTATATTGTTTAATGGAGCGGGTCTAATATCACAATTAAACTGACAATAAGTTTGAATGAGAAGTATGATCACGTTTCATTTAACCGACAAAGCTCGTCCTGAACATGGACTTACAACTGGATTTACAGCTGCAAATGAATGGAGTAGAATTCAAATTCAACAAATCGATTGAAATGTAAAAAAGAAAAATGTCTGTGAATATTGTCAATGACAGATCTGCGTCTTGTCAAAGACAGCACCTGCATGTTAGAGACCACCATCAGAGGGTAATTCATCGCTTTAATTACAGACAGAAAGAATACAAGAAGGATTGTTTAACCACTCTAATAGGTATGACCCCTGCAGGCCCTCCACAGGGTTAAAAAGGGTCACTGTCACCCTTCAGAAAAAGTTCTGAGATTGGGTATCTAAGTGGTCAGTGTTTAAATGAGGTTATTACATCATAAAAAAAGAAAAGAAATGTTGGTCCAAGGTGCAGTAAAACCAATCGAATTTGTTATATATATATATATATATATAAATATATATATATATATATATATATATATTGTACAAAGCCACTGAAGTAAAACTACAGGGGTTGACCAGGATTCTTAACGTTGATAAAAAGATTAAGCAAATTTGCAAAAAAACTTACAAGGTCTAAAACTTCTATCAGTGAATCACCAAATTCAAGTAGGACTATATTTAAGTGCTTACAGCTGAGGAATTTACAAAGCATTCAGTACATATCGGTATTTAAATGGTATTTAAAGCCTGTTCCAATTCTTTCTGAATTACTCTCCCACAGTATTTTTTTAGATTTCCAAATTATTCCGAAACTAACCAGAAACCACAGTAACATCAACCAGATTCCCCAAGCAAAATTTTTTAGCAGAAAAACACTGTTGGTCTGAACCCCTGCATGGCTCCATATGTCTATGGTTAGATTGAACATGCATCTGTTGCGTGTATGTGTGTTTATGTGGTCTGTGAGTATATCTGCAAAAACAGGAAACATGTACAGAAAATTGGTGTCTATGTGTGTTGTAGCTGTTGTGTTCATTTGTATTACAATTTTTGTAAAAAAACGAAACAAAAAAAAGAAACACACAGAGGCAAGTAAGTGTTTGTGTTTATGTGTGTGTGTTGATGCTGTGGGTGAGCAGGGCGGGGCAGACGACCCTGATGTGGTTGCCTTTGCAGTACATCAACACATGGTGACGGGGGCAAGAGGTTCCATCTTTAAGAATGTCTGGGAATCTCATCCGTGTGTGTTTGTATGAATTTTAATGGGCTGACAAACTAATCCCTATGTTTTTGTGTATCATTATGATGACCCCAGGAGTCTTTGCTCAACCCCAATAGTACATGTG
>JAVQJG010069931.1:0-13638 GCA_036024015.1 Craterocephalus amniculus | reverse complement strand
ACACACACACACACACACACACACTCATCTTAAGCAAAAGTGTCGACTTCACTTTAAAAGTTCAGATTTAAAACTTTCCTTCCGTTTTTTGTTTGATGTTAATGAAAACCAATTAAATCCTGAAACGTAGAAAACCGTTCGGGTCCTGATGGAGGTTTTCCCTCCTAGTTTTTTTATGTGTCTTTATTTTGGTCACTTTAAACACGACTCGTGTGGTAAAAGCCATTACTACATGGAAGAATATATGTGTAATAACGAGAAAAAAAAAGTGAATAAAAAGGACTGATAATGTAGTTAAGAAATCAATCAATTCCCTCCTTTAACTGCATAAAAGAAAACATTGCACACCTAATAAATAAATTAATTTAGTTTTATATTATTCTGATGGCTCAGGATAAAGAACTGGTTTTGTTTGCTGTGTAAATACTTTGAACTAGTTTATATGAACCCAGGTATCATAAATGTGTCTCATAATGACTAAACTGGATTCCAACCAGACTACAGCCCTGAGATGACGTCATCCACAGCCAAAAAGCTGAACATTAGCGCTCACATTCAGAATAAAACCTGAAATCTGATCTGAAGGTTGATTAACTGACTAATAAAAACCTTTAAATAAAAATAAAACACCTTCATTGTGTTTTTTCTATACTTTAGATGTGAGTCTGCAGCAAGTTCACTGCAGGTCATTCCCGGATCTGCTCAGAGTTAAAAAGCAACCTTCAGTAAAAACTCGGCCTCCCAGTCCGGCCCACAGCCGCTGACCTTGCTCAGAGAAACCTTGCGCGACTCTCGGCTCTTACGTGTTTCTGCAGATAATAAATGACAAGCGGTTTTGTTTTGCACGGCTGCTGCTTACGGAAATCCACCGAAGCGCGCGATTGCCTTCTCTCTGCTCTCACCTCCGTCTCTTCCAGCTACCTGTTGGGTAACGGGCCGCAGAGGAAAGCCTCCCAAAAAGTGGGTCATGATCACCTAACATTTCTTGACACACTAGCCTACATTCCTCACAGAGGTAACGCTCACTTCCTTTTCTTAAAAATGGGAAAATAATTACTTTTTGTCACTTTTAAACACAAAACAGCTTCCAGGTAAAAAAGTGAGCCTTTTATCCTAATAAGAGATTTATCCTGCAATGGGAATACAGAGCAATAATAATAATAATAATAATAATAATAATAATAAAACTTCTCATGCTTATAATCTTTTTAATGACTTTGTGTTTAAATGATTTTAAATGTAATTCTTTCTTGCATTTATGCTTTTAATGTTTTATGTAAAGCACTTTGAATCGTCTTGCACCTGAAAATGTGCTATACAAAAAAAATATACCTAATTATTAATAATATTTTTTAAAGCTGTAAACACACAGTAAACATGAATTTGTCACGATAAGCTGAAGATATCTGGACTAAATCTCTGCTTTTATTAAATAGCCTCCATTATGGAGACTTCTCCCATTTCAACACAGGGTTATGCAAAAATGGATTTTAGTTTGTTTTCATCATCTCTGACCTTTTCATGCGATACCTGCAGCAGTGAGGATTTAGGTCAGACGGGGACGGGGCTGCAGTGGAAATGAATAAACAAGGACTTTATTCACAGCTTGAAAGCAGTAAAATATTTACAGAGAAGTGGATCAAAACCTTTAGATCCGGTCATTATGCTGAGTTTTTATCTGTTATTTGCGCTTCCACAAGCAGCTTTTAGAAAATAAGAATTAGAGATATCTTCCTAAAATCTTTGCTTTTCATTTTATTCTCCTCAGTATTGTTATATTGATGATAGGAAATAGTTTCTTTATTTATTAAATGGTACACTTTATATATCCCTGGAAACTTGAAAATGCTAAATATTTCACACAATACCAGTTTGGGATAAAATTAGAAGAAATTCTGAGGTAAAAACATGTGCACACCAGAGATTTTACGCCCACATGGCCGTTGAAGAAACACTGGGATGATCCAGTGCAACAAATGCATGAGCCATTTTAAACAACAGAAAGTAAAAATAACAGCTAATTGGCTGAGAGTCTGCAGGTGTCACAGCAGCTGTGCAGGTTTTACCTGAGCTGACATCGGCCATTAAAGCTGGACACAAAGACTCTTAAAAAGTCCACGTGGTTACTGATGGAGGCGAGGAAGAAGAGATCATCGTCTTTTATGTGACGATGTTGTCGCTTTATGAGTCCTGATGCAGATAAAACAGGTCTGCAGGGCTTCCATGCCTCGGCTTCAGCACTTTGTGTGTCTTTAATCCCATGATTAAGCCTCGGGAGCAAAAACTCTCCTAAACAGCCCAAACTGTTGGGTCCTATCGAGCAAAGGAGACTAAACTCTGTCACATGACCACATGTGGCCCGCCAGGAAAGGCTTCCTGCTCCAGGACCTCCGGTCCACAACAGACCTGCCATAATACAAGCCAGGCTGGCATCTGGCCCACATCTGGCCATAACTGAGCCAATGGTGCTAAAGTAGCCTGGATTCAGCCCAAACATGTCTTCTATCTGGGTTTTCTTCCTAAAAACAGCTGAAGAGATGAGCAACCTTTCATCCTGGAGTCCAGTAGAAGCTGGCATTCCTTTTATTTCATATAGTTTATCACCTGATAGGGGCGCGCGTTGGATTAAATTGTGCTAATCGAATATCAGGAGAATAAACGATTGATTAATCATTAATATTTCTATATGAAAATTCTATATTTATATTAAGTGAAAGTAGAAAAAAAGATTTTGTCCCTTTATTTAGATTTTTTTTTAAAAAGATTAACGACGCTTGTGGCAGTTAAATGGGATTCATTCAGTGGTTACACTGGAAAATATCTGCTTACAAACAGCTTCAGCACCAGTCTTAAGTTGCATTTGATTTATTGATTAAAAGATAATGTAATTGTTTATAATCCCAACAATCGATTAATCGATTGTTGATTAATTCAACTCACAATCAAATTCAGCCAACTCTCCCATTTTCTCTCCACAAAACCATAAAAAGAGCTGGAAAAGGCAGAATTATGGTTTCCATTCGGACGTTTACAGCCTCTGACAGGAAAATGTGAAACAAGCGTAAACCATCTGTCCCTCCTGGTGCCTCTTCTTCTCTCTGTTAGTAACACAAACAAACCACCAAATACTCAGAAATGTGCTTCAGAACTGGCTTCAGCTACCCGGCATGTGCGTCATTAATGTGCATTTTCTGCCAATCCCTTCGCTCTTTTAGAAGCACAATCAGAGGGACGCGCCTGGACGGGGTTCAATAATGGCTAAAAATAAAATCAGAGGATAAAAAGCAGGTCAATGAGCAGAGAATATTGGAGAAATCTCTGTGCGCAGTGGGTTTGTTTCGAGACCTCCTGCTCACGTGAAGCGATGTGATTCCCTCAACATGCTTCATGTAAACAGGAGAAATGAAACAGAGTTTTTTCACACATTCAGTTATCCTGACCTACTTATGAGCCATCGATTTCTGCCGTCCAGCCAGACACCGAGCCGGCCTCCACCTGCAGACTGACCTCCACCGCGGGGATTATGTGAAGAAGAGACTTAAACAAAAGGGCACCTTGCTGCTGGGAAGCAGCTGAGCAGGTGTCTGCAGGTCTCGGCTGTTTATGTTTGTTCTCTCTCACCCATTAACATGTGCTGCAGATTATAAATTATCTTCCTGGAAGTCTTTCTGATCAAAAGCAAGTTTCCCAGGAATAAAAGTCATGGATGTAAAACAACATTTCCGATGTGAGGATCCAGAGTTGGAGCCTCAGTTGTAGAGAAATGCTGACATCCTTCTGGGCTTTAAAGCACTGCAGCTCTTTTCTGCTTCTTTCCTCCAGTCTGTATGACTCACAGCTCCCATGACTTCATACAGAAACATTTCCTTCAGTAAAAAAACTCATAAATGTTCTTTAAACGCTTAACACCTACTGTTGCCAATTTGTGACACACACTTAAATTTTTATTTAATTTGATTATTCTAGTTTTTCTTTTCTTTTTAAAACTATCATCATCGTTAATAATAATATTATTATTATTTTTTATTATTATTATTGATAATTATTATATACATTAAATAAAATAATAAATAATAATTTATTGTATTTTATTTTATTCCAGTTCTTGTTTTTAGCATTTTTCCTGTATCTATATTGGAAAGTCTGGCCTCTTAAAATTCCAGACTTAGAGTAAATTATCAAGTTCATCTTCATGTTTTTTGTGTCTTGGGACCACGGATAATGAATCCCAGTGTCAAAATGTTTATGTCACTAAAAGAAAAGTATATTTCAATAAAACAGAAGAAATGTGACATTTCTCTCCTCACCTGTTTCATTTAACAGGATAACATGTTATTGATTGACCTGCAACTGCTAAATCTTTCCTAGACACTAATGGCTGACCTAAAATACACCTGCAGTCTTGTTTTGAAGACATTAAAAAAACCCACCATTGTCCACTTTCTTTTTATATATTATTCAGTCTTTATACAAAGGCTGCTCAGACTTTAAAGCCCAGTAGATGAGATGTACTGACAACTAGTGGTAAACACAGGTATAGCAATGACTTAATGTTTGTGAATGAATGGTAAAGATGTGTGTAATATTCTATCTATGCATTTTAAACTTAATATAACATATTTAATGGCTTCGTAAAATCATTCACATTTTATATATCTGTTCATTTTTATGATTTTTTCTTGATTTTGCAGATTTACAGACAGAAAATTGTTGCAAAGGTTCCACGATACGACAAATATGACCGTCCAGTTAAATTTGATGCGATACAGAAGAGAGTCCACTCACCTCCACCGGTTGACCCCGACGTTGGAAGATCCTGCAAACCACGGGTCCAGGAAGTAAACACAGCGCACTGTACCCGCCCCCCGGACCGCCTCCTGCAGCGCCGGGTTGTCATGGAGGCGGAGGCCTTTCCGGAACCAGTGGATGGAATTTGGGGCCATTTTGTTCTGGAGAGGAAGCAAAACGTGAATGAGATTCGCTGAACTCTTCATGGAGCTGAATGGAAGCACTGGATGTACTCAGCACGAAACACAACATGCTGATGGGGGGTTCTCATGCACCACTTGTACAAACTGAACATCTCTCAAAGGGAGAGGCGCTTGATGCATCCACGCTGTTTTCACTGCCAACAGCGTGGGATGCGCCAAGAACAGAGCAGCAGGGTTCGTACTTTCTATTATCAGCAGAAAGACTTTTATGGCTTTTTGTCATTACAGGGAAGCAGGTGACTCAAAACTCAGCAAACAGCTTTTAGTTTGAGGGGTCAAAATGTAGCAGAGCTACAAGTTTGCAACTTTTCTAGTTACCTGATTTAAAGTTGCATGAAACATGAACTTAAAGGCTCATTTATTCTGCCGGTTCATGCAAATCAGGTTCGGTTATCTCCATAAAAGATGCTATTCCTCCATCAAGCTGGTGGAGCATGTAAAGTGTCGGAGATTAAGGTTCTACTGGGTTTGACAAGTTGGGTGCAACCCTAAAGCTCGTCTGCTTTCCTGGCGTGAATCTCCTCGCTTCAGTCTGTTATTTGTCCCGCAAAAGGAGTTCCCGGCAGATTTACTGGTTCACAACAGAGCGAGGCCAAACCAAGATGGTAAAGTGAACAGCTGACGGCGCCCGACAGACAAGCGCCGATTCATGAGCTGAAAGTTTGGCTTGCGTTACGCACTGAATGACTCACACGCTGATGTAGACCTCGTTGGCGAGTTTCATTCAGTAATCATGGATATTCAAAAATTACCAGATTTAAAATGGGTATGCACAAAGGATCCATCTGGAGCTCGTCTCCTGCACGGAGTCCTTGTGTACCTGAATATAATCAGCACGTTTGGACCTCATTTATGTAAAGTTCAGCGAGTTTGCTGATTCTGAGCTGAGTGACAAACCAGCAGAAGACATGTTGTAAATGTTCGCAAAGCCTGTTAGGCTGAAAACGTGCAAATTCACACTCAGATGCACCAAGCTGCAACCTCTCCTCTCAGATGGTCATTACACATCACCTACACAGGGATTAGCAACCAGAGGAGACCATAAAGCCCTTACATGGACTTAAGAAGTTTTAAACACTATTAAATATATTTTATTGTCTGTTTACACTCTTTAAAAGCCCTTTGTGCAACTTTTAAGCAAATTTCAAACTGGTGAGCTTAAGTTGAATTGTTTTATCGACTAATTGATTAAATAGCAGACAGGTGTCAGGGGGGACATGAAAACTAAGATAAACACTAAAAAACACAACAAAGAAAACAGCTGGGTGACTTGGGAAAAGTCCTTCATGTGGGACAGGACAGTCAGTCCCAGCAGCTGACTGGGAGTCAACGGGAGGGTACTGGTAAAACGTAAAATTATCATTTTGTTTCAAGAAAATTACAAATATCACAGCTATGTAAGGCATTGGTTGCAATAAAACTGTATAAACCTGATTATATGAGATATGGACCAAATTATAATATTCCCAGTAAAACTGAAAAAAAGTAAAAAATAGTAAAAAATAATAAAAATTGTTTAGCATCCAATCTATGAGGTCATAGTTGAGGGACTTTTCCAAATGAAAATTAGGTCACGGCGTCTTTTTCTGAATGGGGACTGATATCTACCTCAGAATAAACGCAATTAAAAACCACAAATGAAAACATCCTTCTCGTTTTAAGTCAATCTATATGTCCTAAACCAAAGTAAATAGTTATTAAGCAAACTGCGAGTTTAAATCCTCTTTTAAGGAAACATCTATGCAGACCAAAACGGGGTCACCAGAGCGGTGCTTATGTAAGTAGTGGCGCTGTTTATAGAAGTAAAGCTTGTTTCCCATCAAACTAAACAGCAAAAAACAGTCAGAAAGCTTCGTCTTACCTTGTGCTGGCTCACCGGAGGTAGTGTTTATGTCAAGCCCAAAGAAAAAAGCATTTCTACCCCCAGCATGGGTGAGCGGGGAAGGGATATGTACAGGATACGTGCCGGTTACCAATGTCCGAGAATCCCTCTTGAGTCCCTGTACCTGCTGTACCCTGCTGCTCCAGTTTGTTTCGTAAGAGTTTGCAGCACTGCGCATGTTCGTCTTCTTATCGCTGTCTGCCGTTGCGTTCATGGCCCATGGGTTAAAAGAAACACCCGGCTTCTCATTGTTTGAGAGTCCGTCTTTCTGAGAAGTTTACGAGGTTATTTGTTAAAAATGATGATATAAGATACAAAAAAATCTATGTATATCATTACATAATGCAAAATAAAATATTAACATTTAAAAACAAAGCAATTAAGGTGTGTTTTGTATACATATATGATTGCACCATGTCATAATCCTCTGTTGCCATAAATAATAATAGCAAACATAAAAAAGTAAAGGATATTCTTATTAAATTTTTTTATTTATCGTTTGTTTTTATCATAAACCTGTACAAGTTACGACTATGATGATTAAATTAACGTCATCTCTCGCCTTTCTGATGGATATGAACGTAACACTAGCCCGGTAATTGACGTAATTCAAATTGGCCGTTATTATTGGTCAATTTTACGTCACGTGCGCGTTGACTGTCACGTTTAAGAGGCATGGAAATGCGGAACTTGCGTTGCCGGCCAGCAGGCTACTGTCTGCAGCAGACGCGTCTGTTGAGCGAAGTAGGTTAATAAAAATGACTGAAAGGATGGATTTTTCTGTCTTAACCGCCCCGATTTTTTCGTTTTTCTTTCATTGATTTAGATGATGAAGAAGAGAAAGGCTGTTTTGGTGATTATTGGTGAAAAATAAACTCCCAGCGACACAAAGACCAAGCATATTTGGAATTATTTGGCTTCCAATTATGAATTGATTGATTAATTTCTTGGATGCAACATAGGCATTTTTTAAAATTGGATGTCGTTATATCTGTAATAGCTCGACAGAAGCCAAGATAGACCATCTGTGGAGAGACGATGTTAATCTTACCCTCCATAAATCTCCCAGATATACTCTTAATTCAGTAAAAAGCATCCTAAATATATTAACCTCCTTTATAATTGCTATATATACACGTTGTTTTATGATCTTCTTTGTTAATGAACCAAGCTACCGAATACAGACCGAAAAATCAAAGCCTGCTGTGATGTACTTTTGGGTCACGTGACTCACGTATACATAAGCCAGATCTACTCCAAAGGGACACGATGTCACGTTTCGGAGAAAAAATAGTACAGTGTAAATCTTATTCCACTAAATGTACTTTACTGCGAAAGGATTGGAAACCTTAATGGAGTTTTCAAAACAGAATTTTATTTTGAATATTTAAGTAATTTTTATGTAAAGATGCATATATTCAAAATATTTATTGTGTTTAGGATTTATTGTTATTGGACTTTTACACAGTTACATAACCATTTTACTCCTACCTCTTTATTTAGATTTTTAAAATTATTGTTACTTTATACAAACACCATCAAATAAGCTTTGTGACAGAGTAATCTTAAGTGTCTAAATACTCATATTTTTCATTTACTTTTAATAACATCTTTAAAATGTATTCAAATGATGAAATATCAGGCATACAGTCCTGGACAGTTTTCCTTTTATGAACCATAAGTTTGTATACTTATACACTGCATGTTTGCATTATGGGGAAAGATATTATTATAATAAAAGAGGCAGTGGTACATAAGTCTGAAAAGTGGCAAAGGTGTTTAAGGTAAATAAATCACGTATGTGTATATTTTACTCCCTTAAAATCTTAGACATGATTAATAATCAGAATTGCAGGGAATCTGTCACATCTCTCTTCTACATCTGGGAACATTTGGAGTCATATCTTCATATATATGAACAAAGAAAGTTGTTTTAGTCCATGCATATATATTTTTTCTGATTCAGAAGACTTCTTACACCCGTTAGAATAAGCCCATTATCAAAGCCAGATATGTAAATGCACGATGAGGATTACACCTTCAGGCATGTGAGCGGCAGATTTAGGCATGCGGTGGAATTTGGCTTGCTGTGAACACACACTGTATCATCACTGCTAAGAAAAGATGCAATCTGATTAATAAATGTAAATACAGCTGCTTTAGGAAAATAGTCAAACGAGATGCAACTGACAAAAAAAGGTTGATCTTAGCTTATTCTTTTATCCAGAAAAGGAGAATTACACCTTGTCATGGCTTCGTGTCACACACTTTGGCTTGCAAAGTGGAGAATCTGAGTGTCTTTACAACACATTTGCGTCATATTAAGTGTGAGATAAATGAAGATGCGTAAGCACGAGCAGCCAGCATTGATAACACCAGCAGCTTTCATTCTGGGCTCCTGTTTGTCACCTCCACTCGTCTCTCACCTGCATCGTTCTCCAATGAACACCCAACACAGGAAATGTTTGCATGTTCTTGTTTTTCCAGGCTGATGGAGTTTGGGGGATATTAATGTGGGTCAGCCTCAGCAGCACGGTTTGGACATGACATACTTCCGTCTGCTGGTTTTGACTCAATCTTTATTCTGTTTCCACACATTGTGTCTCTTTCTGCAACCATCTGTCAGCAGATGGTGTGTCGTCAGTTTGCTGAGGATCCCTGACATGCCGATCCCTGGTTATGGTGGTGTCAACGTCAAACCTTTTTAATGGGTTTTATCTAAAAAGAAACAGGCCGAAGGTGGGGGGTTTATCGCACACAGGGGCTGAAAACAGCCTTCCTGCACGAGAGACTCCTTGAAAGTTCCTGTGTTACCGCGCTGACGTCCTGTCTCAAGGTCTCTTACAGTTTTGACGCAGTTCTGCAACATCAACAAATTCTTTTCCTTCGGTTTTCATGGACCGGGAACCTTTTCCTCCACATGTCATGACATCATCACTCACAATGCCAAGATGTTTTGGTACAAGAAGCTCAGACTGTGCTGAAACTAAAAACAGAGAGGAGGAAAATAAAGGTGTGGTGTGTCTTTGTTGTGTTTAAGTGTCTGTTTAGATTCTGGGTTGGAGTTGGAGCAGGAAAGCATCTTAATCCTGGAGGTTTTAGGGGTTTCTCTGCTGCAAGACACCTGAATCCCATCAGTGGAGAATTAGCAGATTGTGTAGATGTTGATGTCAGTCAGTCTGAATCAGGTGTGTTACTGGGAAACCTGCAGGACCCCTTAGGACCAGGAATGAGGATCTTCATCTAAAACATGCAGGACTCCGGCCTTCAGGGATTGGCGCTATACAAATAAAGTTGCACGATGAAATGCACACATAGACGAATAGTATATGCAGATCAATACATTTCAGCTTTTATTGGTTCAGATTTTGCTGATCAGGATTTGCAGCTTCAAAAAATGTTAAATACAAAAATATCAGGCATCTGAAAGTAAAATCTTGCATCAGTACTTTAAATGTAATGGTTTCACCTTTTATGATGAATTGCCTGAATAAAGCAACTTATAAAGCATAATATAATTTTCTGATTAGTTACTGTATAAATAAAGTTTTACTTCTATGTCATTCATGATTGTAATTTTCATGATCTAAGGCTCAGACTTCTTTGCTCCAATGTAGAAATGCTTATTTAGAGTATATTCATATATAGGGGCAGAATTGTATTAATGTTATATCGATATCATGTAAGATATAAATTCTTTTTTTTGGTCATTTCTTAATTTTCCTTTTGAATCTCTGATAGTGAACGAAATATGAGTAGAACATGAACGCAAAGGGACCAGTTCAGATAATTATTGCGCAATTACAAATTAGTGAGTCTGAAGCTTCCCTGCACTAAAGTGCCATCATTAACCCCAACATGGACAAACTGTTTCTTCTTTATCCAGCTTCTTTTGGCTCAGAGCAGGAAAAAATGATCTGATGACGTAGGAAAGGAGGCTGCAGGAAGTCAAGCTGCCCACATTATCTGCCGGGCGGCCTCTTCAGTCCACCGCCGCCTCCACATAACAGCTTTCCACATTTTCTTTTGTAAAACACAGAGAAAATGGGGTTTGAGTGGATTATTTTAGTAATAAATTATTCTTTTCATCTTTTTCTGTGAGGTTCACTCCACTTTGAAACCCTTACATCAAATGAACTATTGAAAGAAAAGCTGGAGTGCTGTGTGACATGTAAATAAAACCAAAATGCAATGATGGGAAAACCTCTTGAATCCAGATTTTATTTCCAGTAGAATATAGACAACATATCAGATGATGAAACATTTTTCCATTTCATAAAAAACTTGAGCTCCTTTTGAATCTGATGGCAGCAACACGTCTAAAAAACATTGATATGAGGCAAAAAAGCTGGAAAAGTATCAAAAAGGGCAAACCACTTGTTTATCAGTTTTTGGTGCTGATTCGATTTAGATTCTTTGATATCCACCATTTTTGTGATTTCTAATTTATCCATGTGGGGGGATTTATCTGACTGCTGTGGGCTGTAAATGTGTGCCAACCTTCCCTGCCTATTGAGCTAAAAATGCCCCTAATAAATGTCTGCAAAGGAGGGAAGAAAGCTGTTTTCCATCAGTTTTAAATCATGCATTGTTTAAATAAATGAGCAGACGAGGGGCCCCAGAGGAGTTTGAGAACATTCGGTCCACCTCTGCAGACACGACCAAGACCAGCAAACAGGCTGGTGGTGCAGAGTCTTGATTTCATTTCCTGTGGATCAAACGCTAACGAACCAACGCAAGCCTCCATCTGTCCAACATTTGCTGTTTTTACTGAGGGTTTTCCTGCAGTCTAGGCCAGTGTGAACAAATGAGTCACAACCCAGAGCTTCTGCTTCCTCCAACCTGCTGATCAGAATAGACGCCAACACACTCAGAAACAGAAGAATCCACACACAAGTGCAAACATGCAGCCTGCTCACAGTTAATTTAGTCAAACATGGCCTATTTCTCTGAACTAGAAGTACGCTGCTGTGGGACGTGGTCTGGGTTTGATCTCATCCAAACCTGAAGTTATGTTTAAAGGACTGAGCCGGGTTTGAGAACAGGAAAAACTTTCTGGGCAGGTGGGAGTAATAGAAACAAGCAAATGTTATATTCACAGGTCCAATACAAGCTGAGATTTGGCTTGTTCAGGACAGGAATTTAGCTGACGAAGGGGGAGAAAAAAAACAATTCACATAAAAATAGCAATTTCTTTGTTTCACAATTTTACTTTTTTTTAATCCTAAAACATTTTTTCCCAATATTTTCACCCTAAAACTACCAGTCTTGTTGGGCATTGTAGCTATGGGGGACCAGGAGAGTAATCGAATAAATCTTAAGAACTTATAAGAACGTTTTTTGGGGGAGGAAATGGTTCCTGGTCATTTTTTTCACAAGTTAAAAAAGCAAACTACCAATTGGCAGTATTAAAGAATCAGAAGAATCACAACTTAAATCGAATCAGCACCAAAATAATTGTAGAGAAATAAGAGGAAGCAATGAAAAGAGAAAACAGGAGAGAGCTGAGAGAAGAGGTAGGATGTAAGATGGATGCTGAATTAGCTGTTGGTAGGCGGCCTCTCTCCAAGGAAATCTGCTAAAGTTAAGCAGTGCATCTGGAAAAAGTAAAAGAAGTATGGCTTAGGTAAAAACAGTAATAAAATCAATCTTTTTTCTAACGAGGATAGATTTACATTTTAATGTGGATTATGGATATTATGATGGCAACAATCTGCAGTAGACTGGTGACCTTTACCAGAGTTTCCCCTGCAGCCTTGCATTATGATAAGCTGGTAAAGCAAATGGGTGATGGTGAAGATAGTCAGTGTTTTATTTTATAATTCAGAAGTTAAAAAAAGTGAATAATCTCTCTAATGCTGAATATTAGATAATTGATAAGGGGCTCTGAAGATTGTTTCAGGAGGTCCCCAGATAAATGTAAATAAAACAACAACAACAACAAAAAACACCCTTAATTTATCAAATAGATTTGGGATTTTTGTTGTCAGGACTGTCAAAATTAAAACATTAGTGCAGACATAAATCTAAAATCAGCACCTTAACCTCCTGAGACCCCAACTTTGACTTACATTAGAGATATTTTCTAGCTGTTGGGGTTAAGAGGGACCAATAAATATAAATGTATGATTTTGGATTATCCTTATTTTTATGATTAAACATATTTTATTATATATGATGTCGATATATAGAAATAATCTTAAATTGAACAACAAAATCTCTTCTGACACCAAATTGCAGTCAAAGTGTTTCACACTCATAATACACACAACCAAATAACCAAAGTCTTCGGATGTAAATATTTTAACAGAATCCACATGAATCCTCCTTATTTATGAGGATTATAACACTTTTCTAGCCTTATATTTAGAGGATCCTGCAGTGCGATCCATCTGATATCACTGTCATAGCAAGGAACGGGGGTCACAATGTGTGTTAACATGGCTAAAAAAGTTTGAGAACCACTGCATTAGACATTAAAAAACAATGAACAGCAGTGGAATATTTGCTGGCTTGTGTCTCTGACATCAGAGATAAACAGATAAACACATATGAGGCCTGTCATGTTAAGTACTCCGTGCTTAAAAATTACACGTGCACATCCATGTGCCTCAGTCTAACAGACACACATCCAGGAGAACCTACTTACCATTTGGCACTCTGCGTGTATTCACACACACACACACACACACACACACACACACACACACACACACACACACACACACACACACACACACACACACACACACACACACACACACA
>JAVQJG010069920.1:0-10924 GCA_036024015.1 Craterocephalus amniculus | reverse complement strand
AAGGGGCTAAAAGCGAAATTCGTTGTTTTCACACTGAAGGAATTAAAAAATCTTTTTGTGAAGAGCCTGGTGTGTATTTTCATCTGGAGTATAGCGCGACATCACACAGCGCCTCTGTGTGTTGATCTCCAGCTCTGTGTTTACTAGCCGGCCCGGCCGCACGTGCATGTACGTCCATGTACGAACACGCGCACAAGCGGCCCGTCCTTATAAACAGCCGCCACAGGGCGGAGTTATGGCGCAGCGCCAGCACTCAACATGGCAGAGATTCACGGCGGTAGAAGTGGGAAGCATCTGACCGAAGATGAAGAGAAGCCAATATTACCTCCAAGAAACAACGTTATTTATCAAGGAAAGGGACAAAACGCGGATTAATATTGGTCTGGCATTCCCAAGGTGGAGAGAGCGGCGAGACTGAAAAGGACTCCAGTTTTCTCTTCTTCTGGTACGTGACTCACGGAGCAGATTCCACCTCGTCCACGTCTCTTTTTTCCTCTTCCACAGACGGTAGCCACTCACTGCTACCTGCCGCTGCAGACAGGCTGCTGCTGCTCTAAGAAGTTGCATCAAAATAAAAATGGCTTGCTTTAAAATGTTTGTTTTAGATCATAACAATGAATAATTAGAATAAGCTGAGGTTCTTAATTGAGCTCATGTTGTATTGCACAAGCACACCCCATCATGAACTAGTCATATTTGCATTAGTTTTTAAAAAATATTTAATTATACAGTTTTTAAGCCTACATAATTTTAAACATGCTCTCTGTTTAAAATTAATAAATAAAGTAAAACTATATGAGGCAAAGAGGAGTTTTTCCTTTTTAAAAAAAAAAAAAGAGGGGCGTGGTTTTTCGGTTGAGGGAGAGGTAGAGAGGCATTGATTGACACAGGCTTTGTTTTGGTTTGAGACAGCTCCACAGTACGCCACGGCGAAAAAAAATCGCTTTTAGCTCCTTTAAGTAATATTTTATTTCATCATGATCTTTGTAGAATGGTGCCTAATTTCTCAGATCTTATTAAATATTAAATTTATATTTATTTATTTATATAATGAAAGCTGAAAAGTGATTACATATTTCAAACACAGGATTATAACCAGCCAAGAAACACAAACACAAGCGCACATGTATTCAAAGCCACAGCAGATGCAATAGTTAGGCTTTATTCTCAGTAATAAAGAACTGGAACCCATAAGAGCTGACCCAGCTGTAGAGGCAAGATATTCACAGTGTGTTTTTGTTTGTGGAGCTGCATCAGGCATGTCCAAAAATATACAACTTATATTATATTATATTATATTATAATCCAGGGATATGAGGTATAAAAATCAATGACTCGAATATTCCCTAAAAATTAGAAGAGAAAAAAACCTGTAAAGAACTTAGTGTTCAGCACAGCTTTCCTTTTCGCGTCAGACCTTCAGGCCTTATAAAATGTTTGCGTCTTCATGCTGGCTTTCAGATGTGGTTGATTGACATGTCTTGGCTTTTTATCATGCTCACTTGCACATTTATTTGATGCTTTACTGCTTATTTTGTGCTGTCTTAAAGTTAATTATATTTATATTCATTCATCTTGTGCACCACTTTGGTCAGCTGTGGTTTTTTTAAATGTGCTACAGAAATGAATATTGAATTGACTGGCCTTGAGGACTGATTTCTGTCGTTGAGCTATGTTACCAAGGTAACTTGTCTGAGGTATATGCATGTACACAGATGTGACTAAAAGCACCCCACTTTTTATTTATTTCATTTTTTTTTTTATAAGTGTGTTACTTTAAATGTTTCCATCTTCGGACGTGATTGCTTTATAGTGTCCAGAGCTGGTATATTGCAAAATTCTTGTGGAAATAAGCTGCACTTTGCACACTATTGCTTATATAATAGATATAGTCATCACCATTTCTTGTGCAGCTGAGGATGCTGACTAGCAGGGAATTGATATGTTAGCCTTTACAACTTTATATTACATAAATTAAGCTTATGATGCTGTCACACACAGATGGTTAATGACTCCAAGGGGTAAAATTAACTACAGCAAACTGCCCACATGTGTTCACTTTGAAATCTGTCCAATTTCCTGTTGACTTCTTTAACTCGAAACCAAGTTTTAAGTATATGAGAAATAAATGTTCTCAGTTTCTTTCCTTGAAATAATTTTCTCTGGGATGTTTTTGGAGGTTTTTTTCTTTATTTGTAAAATAAGAACTCTCACACTTTTTGAAATCATTTGGGTTTGATCAATTTTGACGAATAAGTCAGCAAAAATCTATTTTTCAAATAAACTGGCCTGGTAAAAGAGTAGTGTTTGCATTAGCATTTACTTGATGGATTATTAGCCTCAGTTTAGCGTTATCCAGGCTGGGTATTGCAAAGACAGCAGCTTATGCAAACAGCTTGCTGGGTTCAGTAAATGTTGCATCATAATGGTGAACAGAAAATTCCTACTTAATGCAGTTGATAATATTTTTCTACAAAGCTAAGAATAAGCTAATGGTTTTGCTGTGAGGGCGCTAAGCTTGTTACTAACAAAGATGCTAGCTTTTATTTTTCAAAATAAATGAATGTTTTAATATGCTGTATGAAACTGGATTCGGTGCATAAATGTTTGCTGCCTTTTTATTAGTTCTGTGTGCATAGTTTTTGTACCTAATAATCGTAATGAATGGTTGGGCAACAACAAGTGTACTCACTAGGGATGTTATAGTTTTCATCATTCGTGCTTGCGTTTGTAACGTCAGTGTTGCATCACAGGAGATTAATTACAATACATCAGACTGGCGATCAGAGGAGGAAATGAACTAAACACTAAAAAACAAAAAAAAGTTTGTTCACAAGTTCAAAGTCTGTGTTTTTGCCACATAATTGTGAATAACATCCAAGCCCCAAACACAAGTTCCCCCATCCTTGCATTCAAGTCATTCATTCCCCTTTATATGCTTGCTCTTACCAGGTAAATGAATAGGATTGTTATAGCAACAGTCTTTAGACAACAAATTATCGCAAACCTTCTGTCTGCATTTGTTCAGCAAAGTCAATGTTTGTTAAAGCAACAATATATTTATGGATTTTTTTACCTGCAAATGTGACAAACTAATTTAAGTGAGTCCGAACCTTCAACACACATGCTCAAGCAAATTTATGCACACACAAAGAGGTCAGGAAATCAGTTCTGTGTGGGCATAGCTTAGGTTACTTCATCTCATTAAGCTTTAATGAAGATCTTAACCCTCTCAGTCCAACATATTTCACCTGAGTTGCTTGGCAACATGCTGCTGTGATGTGGTTGACTGGTTGAGGACACAGGATACCAGTATCAGGCAAGTTTTGCCTGAACTGGCTCAATTGCCCCAATAAGTGACTGCTGCTGCTGCTGCTGTTGGTTTCTAAAGATATCTGGTTACTTCTTGCCAATATGTATCTAAACTACATTACTAAAACTACGTTACTAAAACAAATCCTTATGATTTGTCTCTTTTGGTATTGGTATAGATGTGATTGTACCTTCATCACGGCAAAGCGGTTTCCACTCATATGTCTGTTGGATTGTCCAATAACTACTAGAGTGAATCACAGGAAACTTTGTGGAGAGATGGAGCACAGGCAGAAAAATGTTGGCACTTTCTTTAAAATAATTAAATATGTCATTAGCCTTGATGGTGGATGCAATCAGCCCTGTCGTTCATTTCACTTTGATTTTATTGTTTCTGTTTTATGCCTTAATGATTTTATTTAGTATTTAATCATTTTATTGCTTTTATACATTAATGCTATTTTAATGCTACGCATAAGTACAGTTTTTCTTTTAAAGTATTGTATTGGAAAGCACTTTGGTCAGCAGAAGCTGGTTTTTATGTGTTACATAAACAAAGGAAAAATAAAATGCCCTCCATGTAGAAGAAAAAATAAATAAATGAATAAAAAAATTATGACCGGGGGGATGTAGATCTCATTTTACTGCTGTAAAACATGGCAAAACACTGTAACGCTGTAAAACAGATTATCTAAATTACTTGAGTCTTAAGATGACACAGCCACATTAGTCTGATCACAGAGACAAGTTAATTTAATTAAGTTAATTTGGCAGAGGATCTTGCTTTGCTTTTAATATGAAAAATTGTGTTGATGCCTAAATAACAGTGCTGATAAAACTAAACTTTTTTACATGATTGTTCTTCATAACATTTTAACCTTTCCTAGAAGATCCCTAAAAATCTTGATGTGGATTTGATAGGGTTTTTGAATCCAATCAAAAATTTGATGGAGTATTTCAACAGAGCTAATATAAAATGCCGGGCAGAGCAAACATTTCGGGCGACTTTTTTTTTTTTTTAATCAAATGAGAGAATGTTTGTGGCAAGCTGCATTCCTCATGCCAATGCGTAAAAAAGAAATTTACAAATGCAACATCTGAAGGGTTTCTGTTGGGCTTGGATGAATATAGGCAGCAGGGAGTCATATTAAGACATTTTCCCACTGCTGCAGAGGGCATTACCAGAAACAAAGCTCTTTTAGAAATCCCTAACATCATTCAGGCGAAGCCTAACTCAGATGTGAATCTATCAGGCAGTCTCTAATTTGCTCAGTAACAGTATGATTATGTTTACTAATTACTGTTATTAGCCCTTGTGATTAGCGTGACCTCTTATTTTCCTCTTTCGTTCTTTTGTGAGCTAAGGTTAATGATGCCATCTTGACAAAATTTACATTTTAAAGCATAGCAGTCAGGGTATATCTGTAAAAAAACAATTCTTCACATATCTTCCGGCTCTTTGCTACATTACCAAATGACAGTTTGTACACTTTGTTGTTGCATGTATGGTTCAAATATTGTTTAAACACAATACACATCAGACTGCACATCTTTCATTACTGTTTCTCCACTGCCTGCTGTAATGTTTTCGAGTAATAGTTTGAGTGCAATAAAAAGTCTGAGTTGTTTATTTTTCCTGATTTTCATCTCAACAGCTTGTTGTTAAATTCAAGTTTTCAAGATGGGGATGTCTTACAGTACTGATTTACACTTGATCCATACATTTAGCTGCCTGTGGAATCCTTTCTCTGATATGGTAGCTAGTCCATGATACATTCATACAGAGTGCTCATACGCATGAATTTACCTCAGACCATGTTCTGAGAAAAACTATTTGATATTGGTTTGTCGTATCAGGTCTTTTGGACATGCCAAATAGATTTATATTAAATACAGACCTTGCAGGTGTGTCGTCTAACGTGTATCGTTATATAGCCACAGGTCGGTCTTTTATCTGGTAATCGGTGTTGGCAAGAAATGTAGCAGCCGATTAGAAAGACTTCTCATCATCGTAACCTTAAAGAAAGGAAAGCGTGGCTGCTGTTCACTGCTGCGTTTCATCTAGTCATGATAAATTGGTGATTTTGCCTCTGAAAGTGTTGGCAGACCCTGCTAGCTTATTTTAAAAGTCTCGGAACCTGCCAGGGACCAACATCGTGGCAGCTGGACTTGTCTTAGGTGGAAAAGATTTTAATTTCAAACATTTTTCCAGGCTTTCTAACCAAAGAGCTCATGCGCTCTAGATAAACGTCAGTGTTGTCGGTGGTTAGATGATAATTGTTTATTAGATTATTTTAGATTAGGTAAATTATTTGTTTATTATGAAGGTTGCTGGGTAGCCTGGCTCCCGGTGTGGAGGGATCCCCAAGATACCGTTTCCTCACAGATGTGTCAAGCCAGATGTTTAGGTTTATTTTATTTTTATATGTATACAATATATATAGATCTATCTACCTTTGCGTTTTTAAGTTAAAAGAGACAGTCAATAGGGACAAAAGTTTATGTTAGTGAAGACTTGGGTAAGGGGCGGGTGGGGGAAGTTGATTTATTTCTTATATTTCTGTGTGTGTGAGAGTTTGTATATGACAGTCACAGTACTGTAATTATGACGTTTGTTTTCTAATAATTTGTTGTGTATAGGCTGTTTTTAATTATTTTATTCATTCATTGTTTTTGATATGTAAAACGCTTTGAGTTACCAAGGCCTGAAAGGTGCTTCATAAATAAATAAAAAATTTGATTTGATTTGAAGAAAGCATCATAGTCAAGATAACTTGTGCTAGCTGACAGGATAAGTGCTGTTTTTTTCAAAATTGTAAATTACTACTTTATCTGCTGTCCAGTAATGTGTAGAAATCATAAACTTGCAATTTGATGAAGTCATTGCTCGTCTCAGGCTATGAAAGCTGCTGCATTATGTTGACACAGACACCAACTGCTTATCTGCCTGCACAGACATACATAACAGTGATATTTGAAAGTGCAAACCTTACAGACACTTTTTAGTTTCTACCTAAACATGGCTTGAAAGATGATTAAATCATATGCAAAACCCACACTAGTATTTATTCAGGGAAACTATATAACAATGTTTAATTTTATTCTTTGAATCTCCAGGATTAATCATTCATTTTAAGGTATAACTCAAATCTGGTGCTTTCAGTCAAAGAGTAAACGGCCAGGTGTGTGATTGAATTGTAATTCCTGCCACTGGCAAAGGTTTGACATCCGTCTCTGAGGAGTTTGGTCTTTAATACCATTCTGTTTGTTACCCTCCCGAGGAGCATTCGGGCAACACTCCAAAAACAGGATGGATGATCGTCTGTGAGGGCACAAAGCAAGCCGTAGTAACTTGCAGGCAGATTGTTACTGTTCCACCATAAAAGAATAATAAACAGCAAAGGTGTCCATGGCAGAGTTGCTCTGTAAAATAAAACATCACTGCCAGTCTGCACCAGGCATCACAAGCCAGGAAGCTGATTAAAAGTTATTTGCAGACAGATGAGACCAGAATGGAGCTTATGTGGAAGTATGTAACTTTCCCATCTGTGAAACATGGTGTTGTTTGGCCCATTTTCCTGCATCTGAGCCAGGACTGCTTGTCGTTATTGATGAAGCAATGAATTGTATAAGTGGAAAAAAATTTGGGGCACTTTTTGAGAAATGAAATTTGCAAGAAAGTGGGTCATGTAGTTTAACCACTCAAAATGTTCTGCCAGAGAATCCTCAAAGAATTCCCAATTCCAGTTCCTTATACATCGGAAATGTTGTCGCAGAACCAGAGGTGAGCAGTCCACGTATTTAAGAGACAAAGATATTGTTTATAGAAGAACTGGGTAAAAAAATCTTCCCGTCTGATGTGCTTTTTCCCCTTCTTTAAACAAGTCTTGCTGACATCAACTGTGTTATGATACTTCACCCCGTTTTTGCTTAGACATTTGTAAAGAAAACACGATGTGATCTCGTTTTATTAACCTTTGTTCTCTTCTCCTTTGGCAGCACATCACGATAGACAGCTACATTCCCTGTCTGATGGATCTCTGCAAGGCTCTGTGGGAGGTGATGCTAAGCTACCATAGCACCATGCAGTGGCACGAGGAGCATGACAAACAGGAGAGCGCATCCACACAAGGTAAGAGCCTGTTCAACCTTTAATCCTCCGACCATAAAAATGACACCTAAAAGCCAGGGTCTCACTCATCTCACTGATAACACGATGCAGAAATGCCCTCACGTTGTTCAGAATTTTCCCAACAGTGTTTGTCGCCAACATCTTTACTGCTTTAAATTCAGCCTCAGTTTGTTCTTCTTCACACATTAAATATATTTTTTCACTTGTCTCTTACAAAGACCTTCAGTTGAAGAAATAGTGACTTCCAGTCTGTGTTAACTAAAACTGGAAACATGTTCATTATTTAACACTCATGGAGATGCCAACTTTTCCCTGTGATTTTCACAGAGAGCATGTTTCCATTTGTATTTTATATTTGAGCCTGTGCAATGCTAAGTATGGTGCTGAGGTGGCTTATATTGTTCAGCATTTACATTCTCTTGTCAGTATCAAGGTCATTGCCTGTCATTAAATGATAAATACTCACAGATGCGATGAACTATGAATTGATAAAACACATCATACATGAGTGAGTTTTTTACGTCTCCTTGCTTTGATGAACAGGATGCTGTCACGCAAACCAAGATGGACACCAAGATTTTACTTCTTTTCAATTTTCACTTCTTTCTTCTTAACAATGTTTCTTTTTTGGAACTTATATTTTATTTGACGTATACATACAAACAAACAAAAAAATGAAAACTCCACAGAAAAAAAGATGTGTGTTACCCACAGTCAATCTTACTGGAAATCACTCCCCTCCCCTACTTCCCGAATAGGTCTTTATACCTTAGTCACATTCCATATTCAAATCACATTGTACATTCTTAGTATGAATATTTTACATGTGTAAAAAAGAAAAATAATAATACCACAGAGGTCAGGCATGAAAAAGAGGAAGAGGAGAGCAAACCACTACTGGGTAATAATAATGATAATGGTAACAATAATAAAAAAGAGTCGAGGTAACTAGAGTTCTGGCATTGCTTGCTCAACTAATGACCATCTCTTATCAAACAGGTTTGTTTTAAACTGTTGTCTTGCTATAAGCTTTTCCATGACAAACACATTTTTTACCCTGTCTATTCATTGCATTATGGTTGGCGGCTGTGGCTTCAGTCAGGAAGCTGTTATTGTCTTTTTTGCTATCACCAATAGGATTCTTACTAAGTATTTAGAGTTCTTATCTGTCATTTTGCCCAGAACGTAAAGTGTTGGTTCCAGGGGAAATTCAATATCCATTATGAATTTAATCTCTTTTTGAATATTCCTCCAAAAAATCCTTTACCTTTGGGCAAGCCCAAAATATTCCAAACGCCCTCCAACATCAATCAGTTCTTTTAGTGTATTTAGATAAAATAAACGGGGTGTGAAAGTAACTCATCTCTATTTTCCAGTCGAATTCCCTCCATGTTGGACTGTTAGTTTATTTATGGCCCTCTTTAGATGATTCCTTCCATTCTTCTTCCGTTATTACAACTTCTGCTTCCAGCTCCCATTTTTCTTTAAAATCCAGGTTGTTGTCCTCAGATTCATGTTCTAATGATTTATAGATTTTTTAAATAACCCCCTTTTTTACTTATCCTCTATTCTTTACAAGATTAAAATCATTTTTCAAGCTTCTCAGTTGGATCTCTAACCAAAATTGGCATTTCATCCAAGAAAATACAGAACTTTTTTTGTAGATTTTCTGTTGGTTTTTTTTGCATCCAAATTAGCATTTGTGTCCTCAAGACCAACTCACCAAGGACAGAAAGATGACACACACAGCGTCAGTCAAGAGGCCGTCAGATGAGAAAACCTCTGCGTTTGAAAGCTTTGCTGTCAAGGCACGGCATACTTTGTAGGTGGGCAGCCTACAAAGCAGAAGCTGAATCTCTTTTCAGAGGAATAAAAGACAAACGGGGCTTTTGGGTGTACAGCAGTATTTACGTTTTAGCGCAAATATCTTGTCTCGTATTACAGGTGAATGGAGACCTGTGATATCGGCTATGTTGAGAGCTCATTTCCATTTCCCACACTGTGCGTGTTCATTAGGCATATGGATGAGGGTGAAAGACTGTCCTGAACGGATGATGATGTTCTTTGTTCTCACAATCCTTCATTCGACGCCATCGCCCTCAGAGGTGGAAAGGACACGTACTATATTAGCTCTTATGAGGAACATCTATCATCTCTCCAGCTGATTGTCTGTCACCGCTGTCCTCAGGATAAAGGTGACCTCGACCATGGCTTTATTTTGGTTTACACTTTTTTTCTTTATCCTCGTGACTGAGGGGAGGTGGGTGGACCACTTTAGAGTTGTGATTCATTGTCTGAGCTTTGTCACACTTGTGAACGAGTGCTTGGCTGTCTGTTTCTCACAAGAGGCCATCGGGGTCTCTCAGCAGTCAGCCTCATATAAGATCGTCCCCCTCTTTCTAAAACTCATCTGTCAGGGTTGTGTTTAGCGGTCCCTTAGGCAGCGGAAGGACAGATGTTGCGTCTTTCCACTCACTGACACCACAAAACGCTTTCGACTGGACCCGGGACACCTGATCTGCTGTATGTTGGTTGGTGTAATTTTGATGACAGAAAAGATTGTTCCAGGAAGTTTTATGGGTCATGTTCACCCTGCAGTGCTTAAAATTGATCTGCTGTTATAGCTTACACTGTGTCATCTTTTATCAGTAGTGACAGTTGTCTGACCCATTTATGGCCACATGTGTTGGACCGTGTTGGATTGTATGAAAGAAAATAAACAGTTTGTATATTTTTTAACACTCTTAATAATAAGAGAGGTTCCTGCTCTGTTAGTTACACTGCATGGATGTTGAGGGGTCATTTGACCAACTTGCTTATTCATGTCAGAGAAAAAACCACAATTTTAATACCACCTGCCTCACATGCTGTCGTTCTCCTTCACATCAGCATGGGCTGGTGATGTCTGGAGGCTGCGTGGAGCACAGCACTAGACTGTCAACAGTCTAGTACCACGGCACTAGTCTGATGACAGCAAATCCTTTGGATCCTGTGGGTTGTGGGGCTGGGCGGCTGTGGATTGGAATCGTTCCCGCACATCCAGAGGATATCCAATTGGATTCGGTTCTGAAACGCTGAGAGGCCGTGTCATTGCCATTGGCTTTTTGTTATGTTTCTCAAGGACATGACATCAGAGAAGAAACGGTGCACTGAGTGGTGTGCTTGATCTGCAACAATGTTTATGTGCATAGAATGTGTCAGAGGTAAATCTACGTGTTAACCCACATGGCTCCTTGTCTTCTGTCTGAGCAATCCTCTTTTAGGTTAGTCTTTTTTACATTTTGTTTGCCTTTATTATACAGCTGTGACATTACGCCGTACAGTACCGACCCAACTCTGCCTTTATTTATTTATTTATTTATTTACCTGTCTTGTCCAGCATCGTTGCAAGCAGAATGATTGTCTGGCTGCTGTTTGGTGCCGGGCAAATTTACTCTATCAAGTAGGGATTTATACTGCATGTATAAAGTCCCTCTTGAG
>JAVQJG010069909.1:0-17186 GCA_036024015.1 Craterocephalus amniculus | reverse complement strand
CCGCAAGCGCTCTTTCTGGTCTGTGTACATACTTGCTGCAAACTACGTAGGCACAGCGCGACCAAAGCGGTCATATCCCAGCCCTAAGACACCCACCTTGCCCCCCCTATCAGTTGTATGAATGTGTAAAGCACCAAGTATGCTTCAATATAAGTGCTGTGTGAATGTGGCATGTAGTGTCAAAGCGCCTTGAGCTGTCACATGACTGGAAAAGAGCTACACAAGTACAGTCCATTTACCATTTATCTGTCTGTTTGCATTGAAAATTTCTAGAAGGAAACTACTGGAAGGGCAATATCAACATCATGGCCTTATATTCTCCAGCATATAACCATTTTGAGGTTAGATTTGTGCATCAAACAATATCAAGGTTCCAATATGTAACCATACCTGTGTGAACTGACTTTGTAGCATCTGGCATTTAATGAAAAAAAAATTAAGCACTGGATATTTGTCCTTCCTTTTTCCTAATGACAGTCCCTCATCGCTCTGTTTAGACACAGAGCACTACTGGGAGGAGACCTTCAAGTTTACACAAGGTTGGTCCTGATGGCTGTTTGCATTGTGCTTCCAGCGCGCCCGGCCTGATGGCTTATTTTGGAAGATCAGAGCGTTTCTGGAGACTGCTGAGTTTGTAGAACTATGTGTGGCCTTGTGCAGGCTGGTGGCCAGCTGACTTACTTTCCACTGACTGCCACAGGAAACTGAAGCTTGATAAAGACCATGTGTTGGTCGGTAGAATTATGATTGCTAGTATGCAGGTCTATAAATTCAGTTTTTTTCCTTGAATCCCTGAAATGCTTCTCCAGCCTGCAGAAAAGTATTGTAAGTCATATTATCCTAAATTATACTCCGGTCAGAGTAAAGGATGAACTTCTTGTGAGGTGATCCCTGCAGAGATAGAAGTTTCCCAACAGGGTCTGCCTTCCACTGAATGCAACATTTATGAGTATACAGAACGGTAAATGTCAGTCTTCTGTCTGCCTGCATTTTTCTGACTAATTTATTGGAGAAAAAGAGAAAAGAGCCACGACACATCATCAATCAATAAAAAATGAAGACATTTGACAGAGTAATCTGGGTTGAGTGGGTGGTTTACAGACAGGGGTAGCGAGGACTGCCAGAAAACATCATCCTACAATTCACCTAATCTGATCCATCTTCCCAAAGACACACTTGTGTTTTCACTTTGCCTTTGCACTTTGAGTACACAAACACACAATGTCTTTATCATCAATGTGTATTTGCACTTGTTATTTCTCAGTGGGGCTGTGTTATAAGTCAATAATTAATTACATGCGTAATTTCCATGCTGCAAAGACATTTTTGTCTTGAAATACAACAAGCATGTATATCAACGCAGGCTGCATTCCACTTTTGCGAAAAAAGAGAGAGGATCCAGACATTCTGAGCAAAGAGCTCTGCAGGTACATTTAACCAAGCACTACTGAAATGTATCACTATCATAAATTGCACATGAACTCAACTTGATTTGTTACTTAATGCGAGTCGGAAGCTAAATGTTCAGTTTAACCCTTTGTACCTTACAACTTTGCCCTTCCCCTCTGCTTCTATAAAGGACTAGATGCCATATCTTTTCTGTGTCAAGGAGCTTTGGCCATCTAGCCCTACAGCTGGAGCTTTTAGGGTTCATTTGGATGGAGAGACCAACAAACCTCCCTCCTTTTATGTCTTATGTCTTCACATGTCTTATAGTGTTGGTAAAATTATGTCACCATGTGAAAGCAGTAAACATGGCCTAAAATTTGAACACAGATGGGGGCAGATGTTTGTTCTACAGGATTCTTGAGGCGTATGATATCACTGTTAATTTAAAGTATCTGATTGCAATAGACTGTCTGTTAATAAAAAAAGCTTTACATGGATTTAGGGCTGGGCAATAAATCGATTTTATCGATAAATCGAATTTGCTATTAATGAGGATTAAATTTTTTGAAAATCGAGATTTTCTTTGCCGGAAATATTTTGCCGACATTGCCTTCCCTCACCTGTGCAACTGTATGCGTGAAAGTTATATTTTCATTGTTTACAGCGGCAGGGCCTGCTAGCTTGTTTTAAAAGTTTGTTTCACAACTTAAAATACCTTCACTTTGAATTTAGGTCAACTTCCTGAATGGGTGATTGAAATAAAAGCATGTTTTCCCATAAAATCTAATATTTGTCATTTGTTTTAAAGAAAATGACAGTAAGATTAAAGAAAATCGATTAAAATCGAAAATCAGATTTGGTTTTTAAAAAATCTGAGATTTTATTTTTTGGTCATATCGCCCAGCCCTAATTTCAGTCAAATATTTTAATGCATATGTGCTTCTGATCCTTAATAAAAGTGCAATTAGCACTCTGGGCTGTAAATTTGAACCATGTCATTGTTGACACAGAAATTATATTGAGATATCTATCGTATATCGTCATTACGGAAAAATTATTGAGATATAAAAATTGGTTCATATCGCCCAGTCCTACTCAAAACAGGGCTCAGAATCTGATGGATAAATGATTGCAAATGGACAGCATCTTGCCACACAAGCGCCAGAGACAAGTGTCCCCTTTGCACATTTTGAAACCCTCCATCATGCAAACACACACATTGGCAGTTCCTTCCTTAATGCTATGCTCAAGGGACGCGTGCGTTACACCGTTTCCGTTTGTCCACAAGCTTGCATTTTTTTCTGTTTCAGTCTGGTTTTTTATCATCTTTCGCTTGCGGTCAGGTAACGCAACATTTTGTTATTATACAACCAACGAGCATGTGCACCAGATGACACGGGAGCAGGCCTGGCAGCTTGTGAATAATGCAATAGTAGATAAGTTTGGATTAAATTTTTATTCATGAATGTTGGCCGCGTTTTTGTTTTTGGAGCTCCTTATTTTTTCTAACCTGGCTTTAGTTTTTGTCTCCTCGGTTGTGACAAGAAGTACGCTGGATGAGTGGGAGGTGTTTGACTTGAGCGACGAGCCATTTTTGTGCTTCTGACTCTTTTTAAGATGACTGAAAGTGAAAGAGCAGTTATCCCACAAAACACCGGCCCTCCATCTATTCTCTGCATTCTCAAGCGAGAGAAGGGGGTAGAGCAGGATGGATTACTGAAGAGCCGCATGCATCTGTCTCTTTCCTTTTTATTTATTCTCCTTGTTTGTTTGTTTTTTTCTTCCCCCACATCTTCAACACACTTTTGCTTTGCCCTCTTTCAATTTCTCTCCCTCCTCTCTTTTTTTTCTTCTCCCCTCCCCTCTACCTCCCAAGGGAGAAGAGATTCTGCCTGCTGCTCGTTAGCGCTCCCAGCCAATCTGCATTTTTAATTAGTAGTTATTGCTTCTGCTTAATATTCAAGTGCTACCCCGGGCCAAATGGGAATCCTTACAAAAAAGGAGGAGTGAGTGTGGAGAGTGAAGGAGAGAGAAACCGGCTGGGTATTGTGTTTCACTCCAGGACCCCGAGACAAAAGCCTCCCCCCCCCACCAACACCCCTCACCCTCAGGGAGAGATTTGGTGGGTTTTTTGGGGGCGGCGGGGTGAGGAGAGCTGGGGTTGGAGGATGGGTCTCAAGTACAATTCGAAGGGGTGACATATTTTTCCTGGTGTCTCTCGGCCCCCCCACACGCTACATTACAATCTTTTTTATCTCATTTTCTTTTTATCTCCCGAGCCCTGACCTACCTATCGCTCTGCTTCTTTTTTTTCCCTCCTCCTTCCCTCACTCTTCACCCTATTTTTAAAAGAAGTATCTCAACTTCTCCTGGGTTTCTCCTCAGGCTAGGTTAAAGGACACGAGCACCACGGCTTCTCTCGTCTCTCCAGACAGAGGGAAGGGTGGGAGAGGGGAAAAAAGAGAGAAAGAAACAGTCGCTCTCTTTTTCATCTTCACTCTCCTCCCCCCCTCCAGTAAAATACAGAAGGATTTGACTTGAGGAAACATGAAAGAGGCTTATACCAGAGTCGGCTTTGAACCTCTCGAAAAAAAGAGTGTAAAAGACTGTTTTCCCCTCAATTTGGGGATCTTCTTTCCAATTTTTGATTTATGCAGAAAGGCCTCATTTGTCAAGAGGCTGAGTCAGAGCCTGATTTACATAAAGCGTTCGTTTTCTGCGTTCTGCTAATTAGCAATTTGCAGCTTAATTGGAGATTGGCTCTCGGTTAGGAGACAAAGCTATCCACATATAAAAATATCTCCAGATGCACTTTGAGACATGGCTGCTGGTCTTCGTATTTCTCTTTCCTGCTTTGGGTCATACCTTTCCTCACACCTTTTCCCGTTTGTATAAGTTCATCACCCAGCCCTCCACCTCGGACTGATTCAGACAAATCTGCCTGCTATACTCCTCTGCTAGACTTAGCTTTCACCATGATCCTCGTGTGGAGCTGTTATAAATTAAAAGCTGCCAAAACGACAGTTTTTACGTTATTAGGGGATCATCTTTCTGTGTGTGGAAGTGGTTGTTTGAAAGGATAAAACTCCAAGTAATTGTCTTCAGTTAAGTTTCAGTCTTTTCAGCCTAAAAGGGAGAAGTTTTTCACACTTTAAAGAGTACACGGACAACCGCAGGTATCATTTTTCTCCATGCAGTTACTAGGGCTGGTTATCGCTCATAATTACCTGAATCGATTCAATTTGATTCACAATAGCAAATTGATTTGATTTTGATTCAATATCTGTTTATTTTCAGATTGTTCATGTCACATCAACAGTGCGTATTTGATATAAATTTAATATTCATGTTTTCATTAAAAATTACCCAAAAGCACTGGCATGTCTCATATTTGTGAAAATAACCAATGTTATATGTTAAATAGAATACAGTGTTAACACACCCATTAATGAATGGCCAAATAAAAATTAAGCTTTCTTTTTTTGAAAAAACAAAACTCTATAACTTTATGAATCGATTATGGATTTAAATCTATTAAACATTTTTTTATAAAACCCAGCCGTAGCAGTTGCTTTTATGGCCACATGCCATCGATGCTCCGTAGATCAGCTTTGTAAGAACTATTTCCTGCATGTTCCCAGACAGGTTTCTATGGTCACGATCAGTCAGCAGCTGCACTTTTCTCTACATATTGTCTCTCATACATCTTATGCCTGATTGAGTTAGCCTCCTGGTCCTGAGAAATGAAGCCAGTGAAGGTGACATGAACCAGCGAGGGGGACACGTCTCAGGTTTACCGATCCAACATTTTCCTAATGAAATTATAGTAGTTTCAAAGACATCTCAACAAACTTTTACGAGTCACTGTGGCTACATCCATCTTGTGTTTTTAAATACGGCACATATATATTTAGATGCATCTGCAGACAGCTTTAAGAGTCGCTAACTGTCTGCACCAATGAGGGGACAAGCTTGACTGCCGGGTCCCTATAACGAATGATGTAGGAACTAAAGAGCCAGAGATTTTCATCAGGAAATGTAGATGGATGAGGAAAAAAGATCTTTTTAAAGCTGAAATTGAAATAAATGATCATGTTACTCTCTGTCTGCTGGGTTTGCAAAGATGCAATAAGCTCCCCGTCATGCAGTATTTCACATTCAGCTGTTCCCTGGTGGGCTGTGTTCTACGAGTCTATGTACAGATGGAACTTAAGATGTTTACGGTGACATTTTTTTTGTGTTGTTTTTTTTTTTTTTTTGCCACCAGCCAATTAAATCACCATCTCCTTCCTGTTTGTTTTTGTTGGCAGTGCCAAAGGAGCCGCCGTATTTCACCTGCCAGCAGTGTGAAGCCGTCTTTCCATCTGCTTGGGCGCTCTTACAGCACGCTCAGCACATCCACTCCTTCAGCATCTACCAGGAAGATGAGGAGGACCCGGACATGGGAAGGGGAGGAGGGGGTCTTCAAGATCACAAGTCTGCTGCGGCGGTTCTGGACCCACGTCGCCTGAGCCAGGCCCTGGCCTCGGCTTTCCAGCCTTCTGCTCAGCGCCGCTCCCGTCAGGCGTACACGACGTCCACCACCGGCAACCTGCAGGCCATGAACTTCTCAGTGCGACTCAAGGAGCTTGCCGAGGGCGGGAACGCCAGCGGGAGCTCTCCCAGAGGCCTCTTGCCGTCGCCATCCTCGTCTCCGCCGGCGGCGTCGCTTTTTCCTCAGATCGGCGGCCTTCGGGCAGAGTTCCACTGCGAGTTGTGTGACCAGAACTTCCAGTCGCTGCGCGCCCTGTCTGCCCATCGCCGGACGCACTCCTGCGAGAAACCCTATCACTGCGGAGTGTGCGGGCAGGCCTTCGCCCAGAGCGGACAGCTCGCCCGCCACATACGCAGCCATCACCGAGAGGCGGGGGGGGGGAACGGATGCGAGTCTGGGGAAACGATCATAATGGAGGAGGATGCTGGGAGGCAGGCGGCCAGAGGGAGGCTTCAGATGCAGCCAGTAGGAATCATGGGAAAGGGAATGATTGGTGCAGATCTCAGAGCCCAGGGTTCTTCTGACCTTGACCTGGCCCTCCCCAAATACCCCTCGCTACCCGCAGGCCTCATGCTGCTGACCTCCCAGGTTAGACCGCCCGACCGCGAGCTGCTGAGGCTGTACCAGCGGCGAGGAGAGGGAGGGGAGGAGGAGGCCGAGGGGCAGGGCGAGGCCCAGAACACCTCGCCCTGCGCCAGCCCCTCCGAAGGCTCGCTGGAGAGCGGAGAGACGGGGGGCAGCGGGGAGAGCGGCATCGCAAGTGGCAACTGCACGCCCAAACGGCCAGAGACTGTCGACCGCGTGCGAGGAGTCGCAGAGTGGGAGAACGAAAGAGGAGAGCTCATCGATCCGGAGAAAGAGTGGAGCTCGGCGACAGTCAGCGAGGCTGTGCAGGAGTGGCAGAGGGACAACGAGCGGAGGAGTGTCGCAGGAGGCGCGACCGCCGCGGGGAACGGCGGCTCTTCCACCGGACTGACTGGTAAGAAGAAGAAAGACGAGGCCTGCGAGTACTGCGGCAAGCAGTTCAGGAACAGCAGCAACCTGACGGTTCACCGCCGCAGCCACACGGGGGAGCGGCCCTACCGCTGCGGCCTCTGCAACTACGCCTGCGCCCAGAGCTCCAAGCTAACGCGCCACATGAAGACCCACGGGGCCCAGGGAGCAAAGGCGTCCTTCCTGTGCCAGCTGTGCGCCGTTCCCTTCACCGTCTACGCCACGCTGGAGAAACACCTGAAGAAGGTGCACGGCCTGAGCCACGCCAGCGTGGGAGCTTACGCACAGGCCAGCGCTGCAGACACGCTAGCCGCTTTAAGGGCAGGGGAGGAACCCCTGGCGGTGAAAATGGAAGAGGAAGAGGCCACTTTGGATCGGATAGACCCGGAGAGCAAAGTGCAGAGCGGCATGGAGGTGGAGGGAGGGCAAAGTGAAGCAGAGGGGGTGGAGGGCAGAGAAACTCCCGCCAGAGTGGAAGATCTTCCATGTGAAAGCGGCGCAGAGGCGAGCTTAGCTTTGACGTCTGCGCTCTAAGAGCCACAAAGGAAAAATAAGCACTGTGTAAGATTTTGCTTCTCCATGCAATTAAAGCCGAAGCAGATCTGCTGTAGAAAGCAGCAGGTAGCCGCGTCCTCCCTGCCAGCCCCAGCAGCCAATGGCTGCTCACCGTCATATGCAAAGCTGCTGTTTGAAACTACGTGCCTACAGTTGTTCAGACCACAGAGAAAAACAAGGCCATGACATTCAGCAGGGAGATTACCATAGCTCATGAACAGGAAGTGAACCGCCACAGTCCACACCGACGCAGGAAACCGATCACCATGTTGCAGCGCAGGATGCAAAAGACGTGTGATTTATGTCTCCGGTGACCCGCTGGACAGATGGAAACAGATCATAACTGTCAGATAACACACACACACAACAAATCATATAGGTTAGAAGAAAAAAAAAGGCTTAGTAATAGAATAATGTTGATAAATTCAACACCAGCAAATGGAGAGTGGGTATGTTGTTTTCTTTTAAGAAGACCTTTTAAAGACTAAAGACTTGAGCAGGCGCAGGGCTGAAACGGATCCAAACACTGTCCGCCTGCAGTTTCTCACACTCCTCTTTTTAAAAGCGCTTGGTTGTCACAACACTTGTCACTTAGTGTTTACAAGGCTCAGGGGCCGAACAAGGTTGTGCTCCTGACTTTGTGACCGTATGTGTGGATTATTTTCTGTTCTGTCTCTTTCTGCTTCTGATTTTATAAATGTGAATACGGAGACTCTAAGTCTCATCTACTGATGTTTTTGTATTGGTTTCTATGCATAAAAAGAAAGCAATTTATACCTACGAGTGAAACGGGTGTATATCATTTTTCTCTGTACTATTGTGATGGTGATTCTTCTCTTTCATTGTTTACATTTGTAAAGTGCCGGACTGATTTAAGCTCGTGCATGTTTTTTGCAGCCATTGAGACTTTTTTTGTTTTTGCTTGTGTTTGAATTTGTCCTAATTTATGGATGTGCTGCATGTCCGTGGTGATTGTGCAACTGGAAAAGTCTGTGTCACTGCTGAGCTACAGGGTCGACAGGTGCAGCGTAGCTAGTTGATTGGAGGAGTTCTGTGAGAAGCCGCCAAGCGAGCACTTGGGTGAGTGAGTTGTGTGGAAGTTTAAGTGTGTGTGAAAAAAATCATCTATCGCTCCCCCTCCCGTTGTGATCTTGCGTCATAACCCGACCGGACATAATCACCGCGTCGGGCTTCTGGAGGGTCATCATGTGCGACGGATGAGCATTTAAACGCAAGTTAAACTTGAGAAATGAAATGTTCAAGCAGATTGTTTCCACCTTTTTTCATGACTTTATGTTTTCAAATTCTTTTCTGTTTTCTCAGCGAGTACAGTGTAACTGTTCAGGGATGATATGTTGTGTATATATTCTTGCTGTTCCTTCTTGTTGTTCATAATAATATCTACCTGTCCCTGTTACAAGCGCGTCAGTTTTTCCCAGCATTCCTGATGGCTTCCTTTCACTGGCTATTGTAAAGCCGTGCCGTTCTGCTGTCTTTGTAAACATGACACCATTTTGTAATTAACCTTGTCACAAGGAGCCTCAATAAAGAGATGAGGTAAAATATTTTATACTTGTTTTATTCTTCTTCCTCTGTCCTCTGTTTCTATTTTCTTTTTTCTCTCATTCTGGGACTCCCAACAAAGCTTTTGAGACTATTTTAAGTCTTTTCTCAGCAGGATATTGTCTTAGTCAGTGCGGGTCGTTTCTCTGAGGACCGCAGTCAGTGCTGACTTATTAATTTTTAATGCGCATGTTTGGTTTAGGGACCCTTACTCCTTGTTTACATCCTTGTGATGTTACTAGCTTCATCTGGAAACAGTGTAATGCAAATCAGCTAGGGGTGTGAGAGCATTATCTACATTGTATATGTATGTAGAGCTAGGCAATATATCGAGATTTTCAGATGTATCGAGACACCGTCACAAGGTATGGAATAAGGGAATATTGTTTATAACGAGTAAGCTTGCTTTGATTTAAAAGTCTTTTAGCATTTTGCACAACTATCTTTTTTATGGTCATTGAAACTATTTTTTTATCTAATTCACATCTACTTTAATTTCTGTCATATTTTAATGCATATATGCGTCTGACCCTTATTAACAGTGCATTTAACACTCGGGGCCGTAAATTTGATCCATTTCTTTGTTTACTTTAAATTGAGATATATATCGTGATTAAAGAAAAGATTATCGAGATATAAAAATTGGCTCGTATCGCCCAGCCCAAGTATGTAGATGTATATAAGTTGGTGTTAGGCACCCTGTAGCCATATTGTGGGATGGGTGTAGTGAGCTGGGACGGGATGGGGGCAACCAGAATTTCTCAGCTTATAAGATGGGAAAGGAGGGAAAGGCCCCAGTTTGATTTACAGGCGTGTTAGGAGACAGAGCGGGGTGGATGGGGAGTGTTGAGGGGGCGTGATAATTGCTGACTCCATTTTAAGGATATAGAAACCTCTGCACCAGCAAGTCCGGCCTTAACCCCACCCCTCCTAATGAAAATGAAGTTCTGTGATCCTCTAGCTCATTAACAGCAGGTCTTTTAATGAGCTTTCAACAGGGTGGGGGTCTGGGTAGTTGGAGAGGAGGGTTAGAAGAGTGGGTGGATGAAAGGGGGGAGGAGGGAGTTGTTTCACCAGATGTACACACGCCCACTCCTACCAATTACCATTGTGTTATTGAGAAGAAGGAGGAAGTGAGGACAGAAGGCTCATGGACCAAGGCCAGTACGTTTGTCTGAATCCGTCCACAGAGACGGGGCACAAAAAAGGTAACGGGTAACATCCTCCATCTCCACTCAACTCCTGCACCGTCTGGTAAACTACTGGGCGCCAGAGCCTACGCCATTTGGTGCTCGTATGAACCCAATTATGTAAGGTAAGTTGATACAGAGCGCAGCACAGTAGCCCCTACAGCAAGTGGATATCTTTTTTTCTCTGCGTGCCCTTTGTCTTCTTGCAGTACACACCTATCTGAGCCTGAACGGGTCAGTGTCGGTACCCAAAGCGGCCAAACACAAAGGCTGAGCATGACAGCCAATAAGTGCGAGAAGTTTTTGTGATCAGCGACTGCCCTCTGGGCGATAGTAATGTGGACTTTGAGATCTAATAGTTGTTCCAGCTCAACAGGAGAGCTTTTGTTGATGTGAGTGCTGCAGGACAGGCACAATGCTGTCACAGGGGGGACTAATGTGGTGCACACACATTAGCAGGGATAGTTATTAACATAAAAAGAGAACATCTGAGATTACTGTGCCACAGTTTAAATGTTGTGCTTTCATTGTCTACGCTCCAGAACTGTTAAGTAGAGCTGTTCTTTGAACTCTTTGGGCTGTTTGTGAGTCACAAGAAAAACCACTGAATACCCTTACTTACGTGCTATAGCCTAAGGGCCTGAGCCTGGGTGTTAGAAGCACTGATACGTTTTGGCATTCATGGCCAAGATGTGCTAAACGTCAGATGGCTCATACATGAAGACATCCCATAATATTATATTCTGAAACTATAGCTGTATTGGTTTAGAATTAGACAGAGTAGTTCACATATGTAGTTGCACGGTTTACTGGCAGCAGAACTATCACAGTTACACCTCAACTGGAATAAAAGTGAAAATAATCATGCAAACTGGCATGTATTTAAACTAGAAGAAAACCCAACCATCCATTTTTTACCTGCTTAATCCAGTTTAGGGTCACATGGGGGTCTGGAGCTTATCCCACATCCTATTAGGGGAGAGGCATGGTTTACCCTGAACAGAAAGTCAGCCAATCACAGACACTAGAAGCAAATAACCACTCATAGATAGATAGATAGATAGATAGATAGATAGGAGTGTTGTCAATGCAAAACATGTTACAACGAAATTGGGGATTGCAACTCAAATGTGTGCAAATCATTCCTTAAAAACAATTCAGAGTTAAAACTAAATCACTGCAACTAAGAATAATTTAAAATTGCAGCAATGCATGTGCCTATAAGTGAAATGATCTATCACATTATTTATCATAAGTGAGCGTCCTGATAGCAGTGGAAAAGAAACTGTCATTGTGCCAAATAACCACCTTCACTTACTCCTAGAGTGACCAATTAACCACACATACTCAGGGGAGACATGCAAAGCCCACAAAGAAAGGCTCATGGTGGATTGACCGGTGCCAACCACCTCACCGCAACGCAACCCACTGCAAGAAGAGAATCTCCTCATGCAATTTCATACATGATGCTACTGCCATTCTCTTCTGTTAAGGAGGATGAAATGTCATGCTAATGAAGAAATAAAAGTATAGATTTCATCTGACGACACTGCAACCCTGGTGTCGCCAGATCAAACAATGCTAAGGAATTCAGCTGTCAAATGACGTACCTCTTGCCTAAGTTACCTAGAAAAAAAAAATGTGCAGAGGTAAACGATCAGAGGAGGATCGGTGATGAGGTTCATTCTTGCATAAAGATGCACTCTTGCTTTTTTCTGAAAACCAACAACGTAGATGTTCTATTAGAAACAAAGACAAAACCTTAATCAAGAAAGTCACAAGTCGTCTTGAGTTGCATCTGCAGATTCTGGTGAGGACTTAAATCACCTATAGGGCTGATTCAGTACTAATCATCCCCTGCTTCAGCTATAATGTGACAACCTCCAATGAGATCAGTCTCTGCTATCACCTCCATCTGTTTCCAACTTAAACGTGATTGTTGAATAAACCATCTTCCTCCTCTTCAAGCACTTTGCAGACAATAAGTGCTGTTTTCTGGCACAGCCACAAATTCAGATTAAATTTAAGATGATTAGCTCTGAAAATTCAACAACAAAGAGAATGCATGAGCTGTATGTTTGCTCTGCTATAGGGTAGGCCCGTGGCTATATGAGAGTCTCTCTCTTATGTATGAGAGGATTGTGCTTTATCATGTAAAAAGCCAATTAACTGTGAGTTTTTAATTACATTTTTGTGGTATACTGTGCGAAGCCTCCAATCATCTGTGCAAACCTTGCCCTGTTGTCTTCCGCCTCCTCGGAATAGGGAAGGAGGAGTTAGAGGGCTCAGGATTAAATCATCAACAGAGACGATGGAGGTGGGGATAACAAGAAAGAGGAAGATGCATTCACTAGTGGTCAGACAAACCGCAGCACTGTCTGCTCTTCATCTTTGCACATTTCCCACCTTTCCCCGGTTGTTCCTCCTCCCGCAACGACCGCAGAGTGAAATCTGAATCCTGGAATTACACCCAGTGCATTTCTCCTCCCTCCCACTCTTCCCACCTCTGGCAGTGTGGGATGACAAGGTGAGAGGTGGCAGGGTCTCCGGCAGTTATATGTCAGTGCAGTGCCATTCAGGCCAGAATAATGAGACCAGAGAAGGACGAGGATGAGCTCCGAGGCCACTCCAGTTTGTCCAGTTTGAGGTAGTATCGTTGCTAACCGTGGCAGGTGACAAGAACAAAAGAGAGGAAGTTACCTGATTTCCGTTAGTGAAATATTGTTGCAGAAAGGGTAAGTAGTCCTGATGATGGACAGTGACTGGGCTCTAAAGACTGGAGAAGGCTGTATGCCTTCTACTCTGCTCCATTCTATTCTTTTTTTTTCTTTTCTTTTCTACTGAGCACCATCAGCCATATTGTCGGACCAAATCTGACTGTAAATCTGTAGAAGACTGCCAATGGTTCCTACACGCGGCAGGGGAAGGTCCCCTAGCCTATAGCACGTCACAGCCTGTCTCTCACATTCTCTGATATATAACTTAATCTTAAATTTGGAGATGCTTTGAGGCTAACTTTACAGAAATCCTGCAACTTGGTTTTGCAGAACACCAACTTAAAGTTGCTGTTGGTGAAATTGAAGAGCTTGACATCAAACTCTTCAAAAGTTTGCAAATTAAGTCTGAATCTGAGTCAGGTGTGCTGCAGCAGGGATGCATGGAAAGCCTGCAGGAATGCGGCTCTCAGGGATCGGAGTCGTCCACCCCTGCGCCATGGGCCCCATCCTGATCAGTCAAATCTGGCACACTTGGAGCAGACACCTACTGTTTGTTCTAGCATGGTCCATGCTCACGGGTACTGCTAATAAGGAACCAATGTGACACTTTTATTGTGAGCAGGGTCGACAAAACCTCAGAGAAAGAGTCAGTAGCAGAAGAAGCTGTTTCATGTAAGGAGAGAAGATATAGCAAGTTTTTTTTGCCCACAAATGCATTTTCCTTAGAAAAGCGGCTACATTTAAAAGGGAAAAAAACAGGCTTTCCTGTGGTAAAATGTATTGTCACAAAGCGTTCTTACAACAAAGAAACAATTGATAAAACACAAGTTTCCTAATTTTTACCACCACAGTAGTAGTTATTTTAAACAGTAACACCCCCTGCAGCTAATTATTACAGTTATTACCACATTTGCAGCCGCACCAACCACAACGGGTAATGCTACACCGGCAACCAACAAGATCATCAAAAATAAATTAAAGCAGGCACTGCAGCTGCACAAATCCCAACTGCAACTGCTCCTGCAACATTTCACAGCAGACTTTCTTATGCACAAGTTACAATCGACTCAAATCCAGTAAAATGTGCATTATAGAGCATTGTATGACACATATTTATACAATAGTGTGGTAAAACTTTACTGCTAAAAACGTGTTAAACTATGATAAGGTGTAGCTAGCCTCTTTTTTGTTATCCTTGAAGTGTCTCTTCATTCTTTTTGCTTGTAAATAGACAACTTAAAGACCACCAAATAGAGATCTGCCAGCTAAAAACACTCTTTTATAATTGCTCTTTAAATGTCTGTAACTCTAGTTGTCCGCCATGAATGCATGCATATTATACTGATTGTGCACCTGGTGACCTTCCTTGTGAATGTGACAGACACACAGAGAAGTGCTCAGGTGATCACACAGGTACACACACAAATCCAGACACATATTCAGCTGGGCCGGTTTTGTTCCTAAACCAGCCCAGAGGGGTCTGTTAAAAAATGCTGGAAAAACTGGATTTTAACTATATATCATGTTACTGCCCACCCCTTTTGTACAGTCACACACACACACACACACACACACACACATAGGGCTGGGGTCAAAGGTGCAGCCTCGGTAGGGAACATAGTAAGGTTAGGACACAGAGTTCAGTTCTGTGACAGGTGAAAGGCCTGAGGGCAGGTGAACTGCAGCACCACCCTGCACGAACCAGAGGCTGCATATGCAACTGTTGTCCACCGCCGCTACACTTCTGTGAGCCTTTATGTGTCCAATACTTTCTCCACAGTGCCTTTGTCCTGTGTTTATCTTCTTGCTGCAGTTTATCAGGCCAGCTGAGGGTTGTTTAGCTAACTTAGTTGCAGATGTGCTTCTTCCCTCAATGTCCAGGGAGACATTGTTTGTCTCAGCTGACTTTACAGAGAATATATATGTATACACTGCGAGCAAAATTAATAAGTAAACCTCTTTGGGATTAATTTCATTGTTGAACAAATACAGTTTTCTGGGGTAGTCTGAAATGCTACCACATCTCAAACCTGAATGTTTAAGTAGTAAGATTTGTCTTCCGCAGGGGAAATTATAATTGTGCAGAGTTGGAAGGCAAACAGCTTACAATAACTTTTCCCAAATACTTTCCTCATTTGCAATTTTTAGAATAAGTGTGACAAATAATGCAAGTTTTTGTTGCTAGAGCCTTTCATAAACTTCTTAAGTTTATGAAAGGCCTCCTTAATAGACTGTAAACAGATGTACTGAAGCAGCAACCACAGCCTCCCAGTTCTGTTCAGAGAGGTGTATCTTACTGTCAAAATCATCAACAAGTCAGCTAGACATAGGGTAGTCATTGAGGTAGGTCAGGTAGGTCAGGTCATTGCTGATACTTCAGCTGGCTAGCAAGGCATTTTTTATATTTCCACTGCAAGTTATTTTGAAACATTAGGTCTCTTAATACAAAATGCAATATAACAATATTGTTGGTATAATATAAAGTTTTAAAAAATTAACTTTACTTAAAAGCAGAATAAATCATCATCAGGTTTTCAGAAAAGTTCTCTAGGGACCAGTAAAAGTACATGATGTGTAATGAAGGTTGCAGTAAGCTGTTCAAGTTATGAAACTCCTACCATGCATAAGGAGCAGAGGAGTAAACAGCTTTATTATGTTCTGATTGCAACCTGAGAACATGAGGTAATAGCTGTAGTTATGGTACAGGAAACTTGATAAATAAATGCTCAATGAAAAAACACAATTGTGCTGTGGCATGAAATTATAAGTTATACCACAATAATAAAGAATCATTAATTACACAGTGTTGGTTCCATTATTTGGGGATAAAACTGTTTATTACTCATGTGATGCTTTGATGGATCCTTATGTTTCTCTAAAAATGACACTCCAACAGTTAATAGGTCATATGAGAAGAGTCCTTCAAGATGCAGAATGTTTTTTCTAAACAAAGTATCTTTGGAAATTTGATCATCTTCATCTGGAAAAAGTCTGTAAACTTGCTCTGCTTTCATTATAGCAACACATAATAGTAGCCCTCCTCCACCCTTCTGGTGCCTGACCCGAGGTGTTGCCCTGTGTCCATTAGGGATCCAGCACATGTTCATCTATCTGGTTGTCAAGGTATCTCTCTTTTCATCTTTCCATAAAGTCTTTGAAACCTTTGTCTTCAGGTATTTCTTGCCACAATCTTAAGGCTTCAGCTTCTGACTCTTATTCAGTGATAGCCTGGTAGTGTACCTGGTCCTTCTGGATACTCCACATAGCTTAATTCCTGGGCTAAGGTGTCACTGATGGCTCCTGCACTTCATTTAAGCCTCTTCTTCTCTGCATGATTGTTGGGATTCTGTTGATTATTTAAAACAAAATATTTTATTCGATGGTCTTCTTAAGAGTGTTGAATATGTCCGAAATGTTTATTGTTTTGTTGCTACTTTTATCTCAGATAAGAAGCATGTTGATGATCACGTCCCCCTTAATGTCACTGAACATATGAACTTAACATAATAGTGAGAAACTTTGGGTGCGGTCAATGATTTCTTTGCTGTAAAAGTGATCCATGACAATAAATATCAAACTGATAAGTTTTTCAAACTGAAAGTCTTCTTATTTTACTTTAAAAAATGGGAACATTTGAAAGGAAAATGTAATTGTGGGATGAGCAGCAGAGTTATGAATACAGATTGTGGCCAAATCTTGTTTGCCAGATTGATTTTACTCCAATTTGAATTTTGATCCCAAAACCTTGTGTGACAGAGCTGGTGACCATCAAGAAGTGAACATGCCAGGCTGTTGTGGCTGGTTTCTCCACATGGCACTAACAATTTAATGATTAGATTGTCTTGTTTTTACACACAACACCAAACAAAGGTGAATAGCAGACGAAACTGTCTGACATTATCAGAAAGGATTTAGCTATTTTTTCATTGGCACAAATCCCACTTGCAACTCTAAGCCCCAAAAATACATTTTCCTTACAAATGTTGCACCATTTAAAAGGAAAATAAACAGGCTTCCTTTAATTTATAATGGCAAGTATTATTACAGCTAAGAAATAATCGATCAAACACAAATTTCTGTTCATCAGATGAAAAGGAGGAAATCCAAACAGCATTTCAGCAAAAGTGAAAGAAATGTGTAATATTTGTGTGTGTGTGTGTGTGTGTGTGTGTGTGTGTGTGTGTGTGTGTGTGTGTGTGTGTGTGTGTGTGTGTGTGTGTGTGTGTGTGTGTGTGTGTGTGTGTG
>JAVQJG010069896.1:0-20915 GCA_036024015.1 Craterocephalus amniculus | reverse complement strand
AACTCAGGGTTTCTTAAAGATAACCTGCCAGCGAGCAGGTTATGTTCACAGAGTCTGTTGCCACGGTGACTGACTTCGAGTTCCAGATACCTCGCTTTCTGGAACAGATGACTCGGAGTATCCTTCAACTCAGGGTTAACAAACTCAGAGTTCGCCACATAACCCGCTTTCTGGAATAACCCCCTGATCCAGCGACGCGCGGTCGCGACATTAATCTGCAGTATGAGAGCTGTTCAAACTCAAATGACGACAGTTAATTTTAGTTTAACAGTATCAGAATCTCTGAATGCATTTTTTCCTTTAAGTACTTTAAAGTACAGTATCCGGATTACATCCCATCTTCAAAATATTTGGGATCGTATTTAATGTAAATAAAACACAATGCCTTATTATGCTGACCTTGTAAAGTAATTCTTTAAAGATATATTGCTATAATCAAATGCACTATAAACTTATTTTCCTATGAAACAGCAAAATGTCTCAAAATCAACATTTGATGTTTTCTATGTTCCATTTTGACTAAAACAGTAGCTCAAAAGCTTGTATGGAAGAAAAACACTAAGACTAAATAATCATGTGTTGTCTAAACCCTTTTGGCTCTTAACACCAAACCACCATGAGGTACGAGCAGCAAGCAGGGGCTCACTGTGGGTCTCCTCGTGTCACCAGGAAGCAAGTGGGCAAACACAATATCACATGAACAAACCACAAAGACAACATCCCACTGCAAGTCCTAGACATGCAACTGACTCTTGTTGAAACAGACATTGCTTGTTAGTGCAGACGCACAGCGGCTCACTGTGTGATATACGAGAAGGAAAACAGGAAGACCATGTAGATTTAGCAAATGTAAGCATAGCGTGCTTTGAAGTTTTTGGGGGGCTTTTTGTCTATGGAGCAGGCTACTACCATGTTGTTCTGAAAGTGCTGCCTGTTTTGAAGAAATAAAAATATTGACTGAGAAGATAGTTTTTGGGATGTTGAGAAAGTTTTTGGATGTCTACTCCCTCCTACTGTATCTTGTCTACCCTGAATAGCCAGTTCAAATGAGATCTCTCAGTGACACGATAAAACAACTAAAAGAGACAGAATAAAGGTGTCAGACAATGGTCAAAGTTAGCTCTAACTGAAAATAATAGAAAAACAAACTCGATCAATGCAGATAGCCTATTAAAAACGTACTATGTAGGAGCCCTTAAAAAAAGGAATAAGACCAAAATCTGCATTGCTTTGGTCCTCCGGAGATAGCTCCAAAGCTGTTAAGTTTGTTTCGTCTATTCAAATTAATTTTCTGTGACGTTTGTGCATAATCCAGTGCTTTACCAATATTACACAGTTTTATAAATGCTTATATTGTAGGACTTACAGTATAAAGTCCTGTTCCATCACTAAAACAAACCCATCTGAATATTTTCCCCACACCTTAGAAACTGAGTTTAGTTTAGTTCATCACAAATTCAAGAGATGTCAGATTGCAGGAAACATGGGAAACATAGAAAGTTCTGTCCTGATTATAATGTGGCACATTGACCTTGTAGTGTTAACAGAGTATCCCGTACTAACGGTCAGACCATGTCGAATCACTGTAACATGAATGTATAATGAAGTTTAAACCTGGGATAAGAGATGAGTTGAGCAATGGTTTTCAAAATGTATTACACTGGCTACAATCGCTGTTTAAATGCTTGGTTTGGTTTAGAAAAGATGCCGGCTGCAGGCCAATGTTACCTGCAGGAACCACAACGGACCTCAGTTTCATCTCTCTCCTTACTGCATGAATGTTTGACCTTATCACAGAGACAGGGGTGTCATCAACCACTGCATGGAGGAGAAGTTCACCTTTTTTCTGTTCCTGAAATATAATCTCAGCACATCAGGAGCCTCCAACGTAGTGCACTGTATTAAGAAGTAGTGCTTAGTTGATATACAGTATATGAGACCACATTTTTGAGAAACCGATGCCCTTTGCTCAGAGGAGCCACCCATGGTTATGCAGAATTAGTATTTTCTTTGAAAACTATGCATGCTTTCCCACAACATTTGAGGGTTTTGAAACAAAACAGAAACTGCATTCCTCAACTTCTATCTAAGGTCTGTCGTGTTCTGAGAGGGAAACATCATTTTTCTTTTGCTGTGTTACTTGTAATGAGGTTGAATTTATTCAGTTTAACATTCGTTCAAAGAGCACACACACGCACGCACTCACACACATGGTTTGTGTCAGTGTGAATTCAATTTTTTTTCCTGCACTTGAATGTTATCCACTTTTAAGCCAGACAAAAGAAAAGGCAAGGGATTACAATTCTGAGACCCAAAATGCCTCTCACCGTGACTGACATCTCTTTCTTAATTGACCCCAGGTCAAACAGGGACCGGGATAATATTTTGTTAAATTATTCTCATTTCCATGTGAATCACATTTCCATATATCTCCACTTCATGACTTATTTATCGCCCCCTTACAATTACCATGCAAACGATGTCTTAACTGTCACCCCTTTCTCCCTCTGAACAGTTTAGTAAATATCAAACTGTATTCATTATTAATAAACCCACAGCCGAAAACCCCCTTTTTATTTATAAATTATTCACACACTCAAAAGCTTGGGGAGTTTGGGCGCCCTCCATTTGATGCTACTGAGGCCAATATAATTAAGACTATTGGCTCAAACGGATGCTGGTTCATGCGTCATCTGTTTTGCCCTCATCTATCTGTCCATCTGTGTGAGCCATAGGAGATCATGCATTTCAATCCCAGCATCGTGCCTAGTGACAGACTTTACACAATGGATGCTGATTTTATTATCACAGCACAACTGGTGGAGGCGCCCTGCTGTTTTACTGCTCACCCAAACCCTGCCTTTAGTCACTCATTGACAGTTTCACACCCGCACATATGTTTTTTGTGTGCGTGTGATTGACGGCTGTTTCCTTTTGATCGCCCTGCCGCATGTTTAAGTGTCCATATCCAGCTTAAAGTGCAATCTGACACAAATGCAAAACAACAAACAAGTATCTATCCCTGCACATAAACACACTTGAAAACGAAAACGCACATAAAAGCACACGCAGACGCGCTCGTCTACCCATGTGCTCAGTCACACTAACCTGGGTTGGCTGCCCAGCTGTGCAAGCTGTTTCCTGCATCAACATGTGTTTACTGGCAGGGGACCCTTATGTTTGCATTACAGGGAGGTAATAAACAGGAAGGCCAGCCCCGGGGTTTCAAAACTACTGTTTGGGGGGAAACGCTCGTGAGGAGTGAACCCTAATCACTGTGTGGTTCAGTGTTTAATTAAATGCAGTGTGAAATGTCAAGAAGAAAGCCTCTTTTTTGCAGCGGCGCGGGGGTTCATGTGCCGTTAATGTTTTTTTTGGTTTTTTCCTTTTTTTTTCTGGAATCCACACATGCTGGAGTCCTCAGTGTCCAAGTCTTCGCCCTTTGATGAATTTTTCACAGTCTTATGAAGCTCTAACCACCTGGATGAGTTAGCAGGGCGCATGTGTGTGTATGTGAATGCAGGGGTTGTTAACATTAAATTAGCTCGAGTCTTTGCTTGATACAATATATAAATGAAAGACTGATTAACCAGATGACTCCAAGGCCTATTATTTTAGCTAATCAATAGATACTTGAATAAGTAATGAACAACATCAAAGAACAAGCCTACAAACAGCCACAGGCAAGTGATAGACTGCAGTGTTTTAATCTCTTATAAAAGCCTGAGCTTTTGTTAGAATATGATAATGATTTTGTTCTCCTCTGTTCATTTCAGTGCCCACTGCATGAAACTGAAATAGAATTAACTGAATAAACCAATTATGGACTTATCTTTTATAGTTTTTGGACTTAGTTTTTAGTTGATACTGTATCAAAAACTAAACACTCACATTTGCCAACATGACTGAAACAGTAATGTGTGGCTTTGTAAATGGCTTTAGGTGGTCTGGTGAAGCTAAGTAAAGAAAAGATGATTGTATTTTTCAAAATAAAGTAGGAGATATTTATATTTTCTATTACTGATTACTTCATATGTAAGTTTGAAGTGTTAAGATTTTTGAGTCAATCATGATACAATGAGTTAATTATACAAGTGGTGGGAAACAAAAACGTTATCCACGTTTGGCCAAAGAGAGAAGTTATTTTTGTACTTTACAGAGAAAATCACAAACATTACTTTCAGTATAGTGAAAATTTAAGCAATTATAAATTACATATGCTGTGCAACATCCCTTTAGATCAAGAGGCAGCTATAACATGTTAAACTGAGTTGAAATAACTTTGATAAGAAGGCTGAAAATTTTGAGATCATGGCATATATATATTGGGATGATAATGATGAACAACTCGTAACGTAAAGTACTATGCAAGATTTTTGAGCAACCACTTCTTGAAATACTGCCAGAAAAACGGGAAAGAGGCGCCGCAGTTTATTGAAATTTGCAAACAAAAATGAATATACAGAATGTATATAGGCAGAAGTACAGTTTGTTCATCATGCTTGAAAATCATTATTGTGGAATTACAATGTTTAATTCTCAAAACATGAGTTCTTGCAGTTTGGTTAAGGAGTCTTCAGGATTTGTTCTCCGGGTTTCCTTAAGGACATTTTAAAGTTCTCCTCTGGATGTTGGTTGCCTGTAGTTTTTCTCTTTGTCAAGATGATCCCACACATCTTCAGTAATGTTGAGTTCCCACCTCTGAGGAGGACTCATTCCTCATTACTGCAAAAACTGTTGCCACTGATTTTCATTTGTATTCTTGTGCAATTTGGTGCACCTCAGTCTTCTCTCCATTTTCCACCAATAGCTTCTTGATACACTTCCTTGGACCCCATTTCTGATTAAACTTTGAAGTAAAAGGATCTAACAAACGGTCAGAGGCATTAGTTCCTGTTACAGTTAGTCATTCCTCCACTTGTCCAGCCTCCTCATGTTTTTTTAAAGACATGCTGCTAACTGGGACATGCCAAGTTTCAACTCATAGGTTTTTGAGGAATCACCTTTTTGGTGCAGCACCTTCTGCCAAAATAACTACAAAAATAGTAATAGAACTAAATAAATAAATGTGTTTTTCTTAAACAGGTTGGTCGACACAATTTGAAAGTGGTTATTTGCAAAGTTGTCCTTCATTGAAGAAACAACTCTGCTCATTCTGGTGTTTTATTAACACCCCCCTCCCCACCCCAACCAAAAAAATCATTTGAGTCAATTGAAGCGAAAGTAAAGAAATGAGCAAATGACCTTTGCACAGCTGAGCCATAGCCTACCTGCACGATGTTGAGCTGACTTACAATAATTGAAAAACAACAAAAAACAAATGATCCAGATCATAGCAGTAGTTTTTACTTTGTTTCAAAACAATTGTACCTTTATCACTATATCCAGCAGTTTAATAGAATGATTATATATCTTCCCACCCTAAGGTGTAAAGACAGGCGTTTGACTAAGATTTGCGGTTTAAAGCATCCTCCCCGTTCAGCCAATAGGAACCCCCTGGAGGCGGGGGCCGCTGCCCCCTCCCCAGCAAGCATCTGAGGCAGCGCTCCTCCGACCCTGCTCCTGCCAGATTTGGTGAAGCCCACCACCAGATGACTGTCAGTGCGTATTTCCAATTGGCAAGAGGGGGCGAGAATTAAAGCGAGGAGGCTCACCGGGCAGGAGCGTGTGTGAGAGAGGAGGCAGTGAGAGTGTCAGTGGGAACAGATTCCAGCGGAGGGACGAGAGGGAACTTCACCGAGGTTATCACCGCGCACTGTGGTGGAAGAGAGACTGCTTCCGAGCGCAGCATGCCCAAGCAGACTAAAAAGTGGAGTGTGGGCGAAGCTTGACTGAAGTGCTTGATTCATTGATGGACTAAGGAGGCAGAGGCTGTGTGCCAGAGACGGGGAGGTGACGTTGTAGAAGAAGCTGATGCAGAGGGAAAGTTACCAACTATGGAAATGTATTGTTAAACGAGAGTTTGCAAACTGCTTGGACCATTAAGGGTGATCTCTCTAAAGTGGATGCTATTATAGACTAATCTCAGTGCGCTTGTCCGTCCGGTGATCCTGATCCTGGTGCCGCGGTGGACCCAACCTGCTCGGTCGCTTTAGACGGAGCAAGAATCTTTCCAGGCTACACAGTCGGCGGCCAAGGCTCCCAAAATGTATTCTCTATACCTCATCTTTTGCCTTATGACCACAGGTAAGAAGAGTTTTTTGTGTTTTTTTCATTATTTACCATGCAGGTCTTATTTTGCTGGAGAGGAGGATTGCGCTCCGTGCTGGCGCTGCGTCAAGCCGCTCAGTGCGCTGCCACAGAGAGGAAGCTGATCTGCTGCAATGCTACATTTCACTGCTTTTAATTGCCGCTACATGCCTAATTAGTTTTTTTTAATGTTTAGGTCTGTGGGGGGCTCTCTGTATGCAAGGATGAATGATGGTGCTATGTATTTCAGGTTTGCAGTGGTTGTTTCTGCTCTCCTGAAAATACGGGGTGTCTGAGACTGGCGCGTTTCTTTTTTAGTGGAGACTGGGCGCAGGGCTACGGTTTCCGGGTGCAAGAGCTGAAAGTTGAACTTGTCAGTAATTGTAAGTGGCGATGTAAGGAATTGGTGACAGCGGGCATCTATTCACGATTTTAAAAATGCATAAAAACAACAAACGACGATGCTGCGCGGAATGGAAAGTGGCTTGGAGTAAACAACTCATGAGAGCGCCAGTGAGCTCCGCATCTCTCCCCCTCAATTAAGTTAGCCATCGCACTCCGCAACGATTTCCATTAACGGAAGGCTCAAGGGAGTTTCCACTGTTTTGATACATCCGGATCGGAAGTTTAGCTCTCTTCTAAAACAGATTAAAGGCGCATGCATTTAACGGGGTCGCTCGTTTGTGATGGAACAAGGCAGATAAGGACTGATGTATGGAAAGAAAGGGGACAGCGAGAGAGGTAGGGATAGAAAGAATGAGAAAAAGCTTTGTTTTTCTTTAAACAAGCAGAGACACAAAGCACCTGACATCAACACCCCTCTCTCTCTCCACAACACACCACCACCACTTTTGCTGCTTTGTTTGCTTAACGGACTTCCTTCTTTGTTTATGAATCTTTATGACAAAGGTATGCAGTGATTTACCATACCCCGAGAAAATATCACAAATCTGGAAAGTAATAAACTGAGTTTTATAGCTTTTCTCCTGCAGTTTTGTGCATCATCTGCGCATCACCACATGAAACTAATTATCAAAGCAATTCGGCAGTGAAAATATTTAAGAATGACATGAAAATGTAAATACCATTAACAGCCTGCCCTTTTATTCTCATACAAAAATAAACCCTTCAGCAATTAACAGTTTGCCTTCCTGGTATTTTTCCCTGTCGCTATGCATCCTGTTATTTTGAGAGAAAATAATCTAATTTTAATGTTTGTGTAATACACAACAGCATGGCATTGACACAGATCTCTTAGAGGGACAAAAGAGAATAATGAAATTAGATTCCCTCAGGCTCTTTATGTCTTTCCCTTGTCTGTGATGCGGTGTTTGTAGTTTCTTCCCTAAATCACAGTTTCACCACTTCTTAGCAAATGGCAAAGCATGCCCAGATAGCCATTTGCTGCGCATACATCCTCACCTCCGGCCCTGGTTCCACATGGTTTTGTCATTATTCAAAGCTCCGGGGGAGGGATATGAGACCAGTAAACCTCGGCTCCCTGATGGACTTGCAACAGCTGGATGTGAAGAAGCCGTAGCCAGACAGTGGCATATTTCCTCCCCCATGCCGACCTCTACCACACTTCACACACGCACAAATCCACACTGTCTTCCCCTCTCCCACAAATACACACAAATAATGAAAATGGTAACAGCTGTCCTAATTAGAACCTAAGAGACCCTAGACCTCATTTACTGTGTCACTCTTACTCAGTCGCAGATGCTCAAACATGGTGGCATTCATGAATGTATTTGTAGTTTCAAAATTTGACCCCAACCCATGGCTTCTCTTTGAAATGTATGTATGGCATACATTTGAATGTAGTCTTCCACAACAGAGATAATTTACTTTCTCGGAGGGCTCCCAGAGGAATTGGATTCTACACTGCATCAGTATTCCGAGTAATCTTCACTCAGCTCTTCTTTGGAACCTTTTGCTGTGGGTCGCCTGTGCCTCATCGGGCCAAGTTCAAAGGCTGTGAGCTGAGATTACAAGTTTCCCTCCATTCCTCTTAAGTTGTATCGCCACTCATGTCTCACTATAGAGGAACGCTGGGGAAATTTTCCACCTTGCTTCTTCTCACAGCCTTTTTTTTTTTTTTGCCTGGTTACAGAATGTGTGACCGTGGAACACGAGGACATGAGAGTGAATGTGCTTAATGGGCTGGAGGCAGAAAGCATGAGTTTCACCAAAGGTTGCGAAAGCCTCCGCTCACAATCGTACCTCATGCAGGCTCACTCAGACTCAAACGTGGGGCTGAAATAAACTTGGGGAAGACTACAGTGAGAGCGTACTCCTCCCCACACTGTCATCCATTCTTTCCCCATTAGCAAAAAGATTAGGCTTTTCTTCATGGAGCACAGCTTTGCTTGTGGACATAGAGACAACAGGGCCCCAGAGGTTTGTTTTAAGGAGCTGTGCTTATTTTATGAACTGACGCTCTGCGCTCTTTGAATTCCTGTTGTCAGGATGGGTAGAGAGAAGCACAGTTTCGGAGGGGGGGGACAAGATGGTCGCAGGGATAAGACTTGGATGTGACACCAGTGTCTTGGTGATTAAGCGAGTAAACAGAGGAAAAGCGCTGAGCATTGTTTACTTTTTCGCTGTCTTGTTACTCTTGTCACACAAACGCACACAAAGACACACAATTACGGTCACGCTCTCTTTCTCTTCCTGAACTTTTTTTCCTTTATAATCTGTCATCCCCAGTTCTACTCTATGCCTCTAATGATATAAAAAAAGATTGGAGATGAAGTAGAAAGTTTGGAGGCTTGAGCCCCAGCCAGCCGAAGAAGGGTGCGAGATGTGAGGTGAATTATAGTGCAGACGCAGCAGAATCCAAACACAGCTGAGTCTTTAACACACATCTCTTGTATTATTAAGGAGACACCATCATGGCAGGGTTTTTTTTTGGGTCTGTTTGAATTCCTGTCTGAGCTCTGTGTAATGGTTTTGGTTTTCTTGTCAGATGTTGCATTGCGTCCTGTATCTGGATATTTTTGGACTCACATGTTGCCACAAATTAAATATGAATATCTAACATTTTTTTTAACTGCATCCTATATATATACATGTGTGAGACTAAATGGTTAAAGGTTGATATGTTAAACATTTTTTGTTGGAAGGCTTTTGATATGCACTAATGATCAGTTATGCAGGCATGCACAAACAGTAATGAATGACCAAGATCTATAATAATAGTCTTTTTTTAGCTTCATCCTGAAGACCTGTCATGCACACACGGCATTCTCTTTCTCCCTCTTCATATCCTCCCCCCTCCTCACACCCAACCTTCCTCAGTTTTACTGAAGAAGAGACTGGAAGGAAAGAGGAAACAATGGCCGAACATGTCTCTAATCAGCTTTGCCATACGGGTAAACACAGATAAAGCACTTGGCAGTGCGTCCAGAGGCGTTGTTATCAGCTGTTAGCAACTTAACTGGATGTGTGTGCTAGTACAGGCTCGACACAGGAAGCCAGAGTGGCCAGGTAGCAAACTGTTGATGGCACTCCGCCTCTTCCTGTTCTATTTTTACCTCTGCCCATCCTCTTTTTGTCTTCACTCTCTCCTTGTGTCTGTCTCTGCACATCCTCACCTTGTCTTCCTCTGGGGCAGTCTGAGGATCCGGGGAGGAAATGAAAGAGAATAGGACAATGGAGGGCCATGTCAGCTTCCTGCTATTGCCTGGAGTCTTCTTCCCCAGTTATAGCTCCTCAGGCTGTATCATCAACATACAGACTGGTGAAGACAGCACAAAACTATTTACTCTTTTATTCTTCTGTGCAAACACAGTAATGGAAAGAATAGAGAGCGGGAGAAAGCGGGATTAGTTCGGTGCATGTCATTAAAACAGCCCCCCAAGGGAAGCAACCACATTAATACAGTAGCTGCTATTTTAAGAAAGACTTGCATTGCATTTATCTCCCCTTAAAATGCAATTGTCACCTCATTCTAGAAAGATATATAACTGCTTCCCAAGACCCTAAGCCCAGGAATCAACATAAAACTGAAGAATCGCAGACATACTCGACCACACATTCATATTTATTTTCTAATCAATTCCTGCCCAACAAGACGAGATTTTCATATCTCCTACAGAGACATAGAAACCAACAGCAAATTGAAATTTTTCTTATGAGTTGCAGCAATATTTGTCCCAGTATTATCTTCACCATTCGTGTTCCGGTTACCTGGAGGACGGGCTGCTCAGGGGCCTCTTTCTCAAAGAAAGCTTATAAGTTTGCAGATAAAAGAATGACAGAGATTTAAAAGGTTACTCCACAAACAGACTATGCTTTTGCATAGACTCCAAACAGTAAAAAAAACCAGCATATAATTCAGTCAGGGTATGCCTTTGTTAGAAGTTTGCTGAGTTTTTTTGGTGACAGGGTTAACCTTGTATTGGAGATAGCCATGGATCCTGTCTGCTTAGACGCGTGTCAGGGAAAAGAAAAGTTGTGTCATGAATACCAGCAGACAATATTCATTCAACGCCAGATGCTGATTTATCACACACGCATACAAACAAGCTTCTCAAGCCCCTTTTATTAAATTTGATTGTCAGTTGCATTTTCTATGATGGTGAGCTGAAATTTTTCAGCATCGCACAATACAGCTCATGGCACATCTGCATCATCTGTGCACAATGACTCAAAAGAGTCTTATAGAAGCAACACCCTTAACACGCACGCACACTCAGCGAGGTCAAGGGCACATGCTGGAGCAGTGGATGATAAGTTGAGATGAGTGTTGGGCATCTTCAGGGCTATGTGCTTTTTCTGGAGCGATTAGTCAAAGTCCAACTGTCTAATTAATGATGCTCCAGCTCCCATAACATGTCATCTTCCCAAACCAGCTATGGGGATGGAAAATACCTTAAAATAAACAAGGGATCACCTGCTTACTGCTTATTTTAATAGTTATGGAATCGGTGCACATTCAAGTGGGAAGGTGGCAAGACCCAAACTTTTTGTTCCTCTAAGTCCTGAGACTCCTACGTTTTGTTCTTTTCATCTGTCCTTCCTGTCAGTTCAAAATACCTGGAACACTAAAGCTAACATTGTGTTAGGGACTCAAGCTTTAACCAGAATAGTAGCTTGGCTGTGGTTCAGTGTGCTCTGGGTTGTTGCAGGAGGCTCTGCGAGGGGTTGGAGGAAGCATAGCTCTGTCTTTTGTTTCCATTTTTCTTTTCTATGGAGAGATTCAGACAGGGCACTGAAACTCACTGAGGGAGGTCTGTGAGAGAGTGCAGCCAGTTTGCCATCAACTAAGGGATGTCAGTCAAAGCTCCTCGATTGAGTTTTTAACTGCAGGTCTCTTTATAGCAAAACCATGTTAATACTATAGCTGTGTGGAGGTGTGAGTAACGGCTAAATGTGTGGGTGGTAGAGGTGGGGAGCCGCTGCGCTGTAAGGAGCGTAAGGTGTGTCTCCCCTCTCCTGCTGTCTTGTTTGGGCAAAGAAAGCTAATGCAAAGACAACAATGGGCTCCGCATGAGAACAGGGGGGAGGGAGAGACAGAAAGAAAAAAGGAAGGCAGAGAGGTCAAAGGGATTTACTGCCAGGAGCCTACCATTTCAGGTAATGGATATGCTTGGACTGGTGTAAAGCAAACCTGCTGTTTTTCAGCATGACAAAGGTGAAACAACAACAAAGGGGGAACTGACTGCAAGTCTGAGGGAGGATTAATGGAAAGTTGATATTTCAACACCCTAGGCTAAACATCAGATCTAGGATGTACACTTGGACAAGCAGAGAGTGACTGTATGCATGCATGGTCAGTGAGCGAGGCTGGATAACAAATGGGTATGGGTGAGGTGAGGGAGGTGCTGTTCTGCCACATTCCTGTGAAGATGCTGCAGGGAGGGCATGAACACATGGCTAAGTGCTTCCCAAGTCGGCTGAGGTAAACCTAACACCCCCTCCTGGAGGAAGCATCCCAACCATTGTTCCAGCACATTGCACCCATCTGAGTGAGGCATCCTGGCGTTGTGCAGATCCCAGGGGGCTAGAAACAGAACGAAGCAGAGAAGGAGAGGGACCAATTGTTCCCTGTTCAGACTATCCACAGATGGGGCTATGGCACAGGATGCTTGCTGTTTGCTTTAGAAAGTCCCAGGCGTTAGTGTACAAAATGCTCTGGGGGATAGCGGAGAAGAGAGGACCGCTGGAGACAACAGCAGCGAGACGGAAAGACAGAGTGGCAATAGCAAGAGAGAAAGAAAGAAAAAAAAATGGAACAGAAAAAGGGGCTTGCTTAATATGATGTCAGTGTGAATATAGTGTCATTGCCAAGAAGGGAAGACAGATGATACAGCAGTACAATGATAGGGTAGTTGGGCGAGAGAGTGCGCTCAAGTCCACCCCTTTTTTCAAACAGAGACATATAGAGCTGGAGATAATGGAGAAGGGAGGAAAAGTAAAGAGAGTGAGGGAGGGAGGAAAAAGGAAGGGATGAGATGCAGGAAACCCGGGCTGCATCCATCATGTGGTTTGGTGCAGAAGCCATTTGTACCTATTGTTCTCCATAATTTGTTTTCTCAGAGCTTGCAACGGGAGGGGTGAAGGGGAGACACAAAGCTACGGCAGTCATTTATTTTTGCACTAATTACATAAGTGAGACAGCATAATTAGATGTATAGCTAAGTAGACAATAGGCTGAGAAAAAGATGCACAGAGGGAGATAGACAGGGAGGTGTAGATGAATTGAAATAGATGAGAAGCATGGCCCTCTATTTCACATTCAAGAGTGCGAGGGAATGCATTAAAAGGAGTAAAGGGGATGGAGAAGGATAAAGGGAAAGGAAAAGGGTGCATAAAAGGAGATGGGGCGATGGAAAGGATAAGATGAGAGGGAGGCAGAGAAAAGCCCTCTTCACAGACTGCACTTTGAGGTGCTGCCCAATGCTCCTGGAATAGTCACCTCATTTAATACACCTGCTCAGCAGGAGGGGAAAGAGACATATAAGGAGATGTTGCACAGAAAGAGAGAGAGGGGCATAAGAGAAGAGAGAGAAGAAGAGACAGATCTCATCTCAGCACCTTCAGATCAAAGCCAGAGTGGCTACAGAGAGCTGTTTGTTGTGGCTTGTTTGGGAGGGTCTCTGTCTTTTTGGGGTCATGGGTTCATCTGGTCTGGTATTTTGTTCGGGAAGGATTACACCTACAACGCATGCTGAGCCCTTCAAACGCTACCTTGGTTGCAAATATTTTCTAAAAAGAATTTGTCAGAAGGAAAGTTGAACAACAGATGTAGGATATTGGCCGGTTTGTTCAAAACACACGTTTTGACTAACCAGTCTGTGCTAGTAGGTGCTTTCCATGTGCTAATACAGTATTGCATCTGTTCCAGTTCCTGTGGAGGCAGTACTTGGGTGTGTTGAGCATGTCACTGGTCTTTCATGACTGTGGTACAGGGAAAGATAAATTGGCCCTTAATGAAGCCACTCAATCACAAGCCAGTTAAAACAGCTGACCAGAGATTGAGGGTCTTGTCAGGCCTAACTGGAAGCCTATTGAAGCTGGTCAAGAGAAGCTCTTGAGTCGTCACACTTTAGATTAGCCATTCTCTGCACTATAGACCTCAGCTTAACGACTCCTCCTTCTCCAAGCAGTCCTCTGACACAGTATAGTGGCTCAAGTCAACTTCATGATTGTTCTGGGAAGTTTTTTTTTCTAAAAGCCAATTTAAACTCAGTCCTTTGTTTAACCCCCCAGGAACTCAAGCTCGGACACATTGTATTGGCTTTGTGTGAGTCTGTATGTGTGTCCTTTTATTTCTTGGGTTTCAGTTTTGTGCTAGCTGCCTTGGAGCATTTGATGTTTTGTTAAAAAAAAGAACTGTGTGTATAACAGAACTGGCACAGACTAGTTTTGTAGGTGAAAGAGAGGGTGCATGAGAGAAATCAATGGACCAATTCAACCTATTACAGCCATGACTGTTGCTGTAATGGTGTGGAAATGGACAGTGGTCATGTGGATCCCGTTTACACCTCCAGGCTTGAATCACAACTGAAGCTCTGATTCATTTCCTTCCAGCTTGATTTTTTTAAAAAGTATTCTGAGGGTTTCAAAGACTCTCACATGATGGTGACGTGGAGAGAGATTTATTCCTTTTCGTGAAATGAAGGGAACTAATATTCTGGCAGGTTTGCCAAAGGACAAACAAAACACTGGGTTGCAATTTTCTCCAACAAATAATGACTCTGCTAGTCCTCTCTCTTCTTTGATCCCAGGTAATGTGTTAACAAGCAGTGGCTATATGGAATACCCATAACCTTTCTACGTGTATTCACAATGAGGTGTTAGAGTGTGTGTTTGCAAATGTACTGCTTTTTGTGCGTTCATGTGTATTTTCACACCAATTAATGAATTGCTATAAATGCTGGCTGAGGTGACGATGCCCTGTCTCCAGTGGGGCATTCTTTTTTTCCCCCCTTCTGTGTCAACCTCAACCCATGATGGTCTGGGCCCCTCTCTCACACTAACACATTAATGAGCCCAGTCTAATTAGCGGCTGTGGCTCTGTACAGGGGACCCCAGAAAAAACATTGCCATTGTGAGCTGGCCTAATCAGGGGAGCACTCAAAGACAGAAGAACCACTACTCGAGTGGGAAAGTTCACACATACAGAAAGCAGTCACGTGGAATTAATTTGGATCAAGGTGCAAAAGTAAAGGAGTCATAGAATTTCCAGTGTTGTGACCACTAACAATAAGCTGTTCATCCCCCCCCCCCCCTCTAGCTCCCCTCTCTCCCACCGGCCGTGCTCCTCCTGAGAGCGATGCAGAAAAAGGATTTTGCTCTCCTCCATCCTTTCTCCTCACTGCAGATAATTCAATCTGTATAATATAAAATAATCTCCCAATTTTTCAGCCTATTCTAACCTGATCTCTCAAACAGCTATACCTCTGGGGGACGAGCCCTGTTCCAACCTTGTTAAAAAAAAAAAAAGAGGAGGAAAAAAGGAAGAGGCAGCCCAGGAAAGCTCTCTAAGGGGTGCTTTGAAAAGTCTCTGTTTGCTATTCTCATGGGCCATATGTGAAACGAGGGGCAAACTGTTTCAAAGAGAGAAGAAAAATGGAGGATGGCGAGGTACAGAGGGACACTAAGAGAAGACAGAAACTATCAACGGAAAGAGAGAGGAGCGCAAATGGTGTGGGATGTTCTACTTGAGGTCTGGGGCTCTAAAATATGTCCCACAGCACTTAACATGCCCATAGCCGTCTTTCCTGGCAGTTAATTAGAATCCAATAAGGTTGCCGCCTTTTGGTCATTGTTCCTTCGGTGTGTTTACCCTTTCCAGAGGCTCTATTCGCTGCTTAATCTGCCGAGAAGCTGAATGTCAATAGGTCAGGCCAAGACTCTGGAGCCCAGAGAGAGAGGCCGAGATGTGGCAAAAGATGGAAGGAGAGAGGATCAAGAGGATGAAGGAAAGAGGTCATTTTTCTCTTTCCCCGGCAATATTGTTATTTGCCGTTCCATTCTGGCTGCTCCCCCTCCCTCCTCCTGCTCTTGCATCTCCTCTTCTCGTCTTTTCTTCTCACTTCTAATCCGTCCTCTTGATTGTTCTAAGCTGCTTTCAGCCAGCCTCTGGGAGGGTGGAGGAGGGGGGTTGGTGGTGGTTGGAGTCTGTTTTAATTAAGATTTAAAAGACGACTCACTCAAGAAGGGAGATTTAAGAGCAGGATGGACTAAGCTAAGTAAATAAGTACAGGTAGGACAGATTGTAGATTGGGCTTAGCAAATATCAGAAATCGGTGAAGAAGGAAAGTTAAAAAACCATTATTTAACACATGCAGCCAGGGACATCACACACACACACACACACACACACACACACAGTCACATAAACACAGTCAGACATTGAAGCACTCAAGTGGCTAAGCCAAATGGGATTTTTTTCTTCATTTGTAATCATGCGGCACAATCTATATAGATTGATCTCAACTTCCTGTGATTCATACCATATCCTGCAAGAGTGATATGGGATCAGTGGTAGCCAGCGGGCAAGCTGAGGGAGTTATCTCCACACTCTGTCTAATGATCGATCATCTCACCAGATGGGCTTAAGATCCTGTAACGCTTCACTTGTTTATCAGAGCTCCAAACCTGAGGCCTCTCAGTAGATGTGACCTGCAAAGTAAGTGTTGTTTTGTAGACATAGATATCTATACTGCATGAAAAAGAACAGAAAGCTCAAGAGACACATTTCAAAACCTAAAAGTTCGCTTTTATCATTCAGTTAGCGTGACCAAACACGAGGATCGAAGCTATGCACTTCTTCCTTTATCATGTGGTTCTTTTTCGAGGGCTGGTATCAGTGTAGTGGACGCTCAGGACGTCCTCATTAAACGCTTAACAGTCTTATTGCACCATGACAAAAGGAGATTACTCCTGCCACCAAAGATACTCTGTTGTATCTCGGCTATGTTTTACTTCTTCAGTAGTTGGAAAAATATGAGTTGAGTTGCAAGAAAGGGTGTGTGCGCATTACGTGATTGGTAAAACAGTCACATTGCACACATCTGCCGCTACCGCAAACTGAACATTTTTCACTTGGAGTCAGAGCCCCCTAAGAAAACACAACCCAAGACAAAGCACACAATGAAGTGTTTAAGTTAATCAAGCCGCAGACTTTGGTGCAGCCGGTAAGGTGTTAAAGGCCAAGCAAGGGTCAAGAGCCCAGCCCATGGCATTCTCTCCTATGATACATCGCAACACACAGCCACCATATGTCCAGGGTTTCACAGTTAATGAGCCAACCCACCCTGCGCAACAAAGACCTATTCACATCCAGTTGACTAGGAGGAAATCTGCAATGCCATGGTATGATTAGGACAGAATGCAGCACTAGTCCAGCCAGTGGCCGTTTGGTGGAAAAACAATAAAGTAGAACGAATAGAGAAATAAAAGGCACGTTAGGGAAAAGGGTGTTCAGACAAAGAAATTTATAGAGCACTTTGAGTGGATAAACGTAGGCATGATCTCGCCCTCAGCCTGCAACAACTCCAACGCTTGCCTCCGTCAAAGTCCCCCGAGACTTTCCCAGCACACTCTGCCTCCGTCACTCACAACTCTTAATAAGGCCAGCTGTAAACGGGAGGAAAAATATGCAAGGATGAAAGATCCTTCTCTTATGTTCTTGCTTTGAGGATGTGTTTCCGGTTGTCAGGGGAGGGTGGGGAAATGCATTTTTATGCAGTAATGCTGCATTTTAATAGAAACAATAAACCCATCCGCTTATGAAATAATATTTTGTTCCCGTATCCTGTTATGTTCAAGCTCTGGGGACTTTTGACAGACATGAAAAAACCCAACTCCTCGAAGCTAAAGGTATAGAAGAAACCCTTACTAAAGAAGAAAGTGTGCAGAGCTCCTGGGGGACGGATATATCACACATATATTCCTTCACTGCAGCGATTAATATCTAGGAAAAAAGGTCAAACTTGACTTGAAACGGCCCAGTATATCACAGTTACATTTGGAGCCTGCGTTTCATACATCAATCCCTGCTGGGGTGTCCCATCAGTCCCATCAGCCTGGTCACACAGGAGAAGCCCACGCTGCAGATTATCAAAGATTGATGGGGTGTCTTAGTTAAAGACAGGGGAGGAGAGAAGTTTGCATCACCCTCAGCTTTTTCAGAGGTGTTGATGGAGGGCGGTATGGCCTTTTCCAGCCCAGTGCAAACATCATCACTGCACCCTGCAAATGTTATGCCAGGCTTCATTAATGCATAACTGACACATCTGACCCCAGTATTTGCAGGTAACTTGCAAAGGCAGCATTTTGAGGCTGGTGGTCTCGCTGAGTGAAAAAAGCTCAAGACCAAGATTTCTTCTTCTCCCATCCACCCTTTTCTTCATCCACCCATATCAAGAGATAAAACAAACTGACAGAACAAACAGGCAGATTACCCTAAACCCTTTTTTCTCTAACACCCAACCTAAGCATCGCTTACATCCACTGTTCACTGTCATCCTACCCATTTCTTGTTCAGAGTGCTTGCTTAATAATTAATTGATTAATTAGTTCTCTCATTAATCATTTATTCATTAATCATGGCCTGATTTTTCTGGAGGAAGCAGTGCAATCTCAAAAACCCTGACTTCACATTTCACTCTAATTATGCTCCTTTACTAATCAACGCTTAAGAAATGGAGTTTCAGGAAATTAGTTTTCCCCTTCCCCTCTTTTTCTCTGCACAAAGCAGGATGTATCGAGGTCGGCAGGTAACATTTTCCCCCTCCGTTCTTGTGCTCTGGAAGCTTGTAGTCATCAGTAATTTTCAAAGAATCCTTCAACTTGCAATCTGTTGGGCAGGATTTAAGTTTTCTGTATTTTCAGTTTGTCTCAAAGAGAAAAGAGCAGATATCTTGTTCGCAGATTGAACAGATACGTTGATTTGTAATTGGCAATTTGAAGGGTGTTTATTAAAGGAGAAGTGGCAGTATTGTGGTTCACACACTCAGTGTTTCCACTGTATCCACAACTCCCGGGAGAGGAGGTAATTTGTTTAATCGCCAGGAGTTATGGTGTCTGAGCAGAGCTGCGAAGATAGTATAGTCCAGAAATATGTTCCGTAGCTTGGAGTGAGCACTACAGGGTTTTATTACAGGTGTTTATGTGCCTTTGTGTTGTGTTGAATGTTAAGTTCACAACACAAAGCTCAGCTGCTTTCTGTGAAGAGGCTCTTCAGGAAAAAAAAAGAATTATGCATCAAATTAAATAGAGCTCCAATGAAATGGAGGCAAGTTGGGTATTAACCTCTAAGCTTTAAAAAGCACACATATTAAGCAACACTAATGAGACTCTCATTGAGCTTGCTGTGTTTTATATTCACACACAAAAGCACGGCTTTGACTTCAATGTGCCGCCGCTGCCTCTGAATGAGGTTGTCTCTCTTACTCAGCTCACCAGTAACAAACGCTGCAGAAGTGAACAATGGCATTGATGGCCCTTTTACTCTAATGAGATGCATACATTTACAGCATTACCACCCTCATTAAAAAATAATAATCATAAAAAGGGGGGGAAAAAAGTATTAATTATGAAACGCGCTACTTCCTATTGTGAAGAGCCAAGGGGGTCTCCACTGGGCTCAATTAGGAAGAGCAGGCCGCAAATCCCCTGACTAAATTAATTGATACCCCAGAGCATAAAGCTCTGGGTTCCAGTACGGAATCTATGCTGAGAATTCCTTTGTTTTTTATTTCCAAAGCCTTTTAGAAAAGTATGACAGAGGCAATTTTAATATTATCTCTTCATTGTGTTATGGATTTTTAATCTATCATTTATTAGTATATGCTTGTTTTGTTTACTTGACATGTCTGCAGCTGGGAATGAAAATGTTTTTCCCTCACTCTTGTCCCATCTATTCTGCCACATGTTATGCACCATTACTATTTTATTCATCGTGTCAGCTGATGTGCTAGTGCTAAACCAGAGCTTTTATAAAACCCAAGAAGTTAATGATTAAAAGCATAGTAAATTACACTGAAAGCCCTCCCCATCCAAACACTGGTAGAAGAGAGGGGGGGAGGGGGCCGAAGAGAGAGAAACTGGGATATAGGCAGAAAGAAGAAGAGAGGAGAGAAGCAGGGGGGGGGACAGAGCAGGGCTGGAACTGTGACACAGATCCAGCCAGCAGCTGTCGTGCAGTGAAAAACACCAGGGGGTAAGCAGGAACGAAACGACAAGACTAGCTCAATCAACATCTTGTCAACACGGCTAGCTGATCTGTACAGACAATTTCATACCGCCACCGCCGACTCCCTCCCCTTTTTCCTTTCTTTTTTTTTCTTATTTGGCTTTTTTGTCTCCTGTCCTCCTTCCAGCTAACAAGTCACTTGTTATCTGTCCACATAGTCAGCTCCTTGGCTCTGGGCTTTAGAGTAGGGGAAACTATTCACGAAGCGGCGCTAGAATTATACTCGGAGAGATGTTTCTGCCCACGACGAACCCTAAAGATACAGGACCATGACACCGACTGTGCATGTGTGTGTGTAAGAGCAGTATAGGAATAAGTGTGTTTGTGGCACATTGTCAGGCTCTGCACCGCAGTGACTGTGCAAATCATTCACACAACTCACATACTGACTATGTCACATCAGCACTCTTGGCCCCCAGCCCCCCCTCCCCTTTTTTTTCCTTATTCCTTCCTCTCCTTGTATGCATATCGCTCTATTACACTATCCTTCTGCTTCTGTTGTAGCAGCTACCCTGGGAGAAACTCTGTCGCTGTTCGCCCATGCGATCAGCTTCACTGCTGCCCTGATCTGTGCAGCGCCCTGTCCCAGCGGGGAAAAGCCTCACAGTGACGGCCTTGGAGACAGACTGATTACAGCGTTCCATCAACACCCTCCCCTTTTTCACACTTGCTCCCTTTCAATTCAGAGCTGACAGGAGCCCACTTTTTCCATTTTTACCTTGCCTCAGTTTTTCTGCTCTTTCTAACATATGGCTCTATTTTTTTTTTCTTCTGCCCCCCCCAACCTGCTTTCTTGAGTGTTGTGTTGACAAGCTGACACAAACCCCTGAGATTTTCACACCAGGGATGTTGAGAGCAGGAGAAAAGGACAGAGGATACAAGATGGCGAGGAAGAAGAGATGGGAGGAGAAAGTTCATGGGAGGGTCTGGCAAAAGATGACAGCTGACCGAGTCTGAAAAAGCAAAATCATAGCAGTAAGGAGGCTCAGAGAAATCAAATCAACAATTAGTA
>JAVQJG010069895.1:0-10133 GCA_036024015.1 Craterocephalus amniculus | reverse complement strand
TCAATACGTGATGTGACCAGGCTGTGAACAAGGATGGCAGTAGTTTGGGAAGTAAGGGAGTTGAGAGGTAGAGCTGGATGTCGTCCGCGTAGCAGTGAAAGTTTATGTTATATTTTCGATGGATGTGGCTGAGAGGGAGGTGGCTGATAAAAAGGAGGGGGCCCAGTACTACTACTCTTAATGATACTCCATCATGATTTAGAACTTTATTAGTACCCTTATCTTTACATTTTTTTCTTTAAACACTAAAACAAAGGGGATGAACAAATAATGAATATTAGCCTAACTGGTTTATTTTTTAACATTTGGAACAACAAAGCACAGAAAAATAAAAAATAAAAAAGTATAAAATAATTAACCTTAAAAAAAATCAAAACACAATATAAATAACATATATTTTATAATATAGACCAAAAAATTATTCTTTTTGTATTGAAATGTACCTGATAGCACCATGAAATGAATAAGGAAACTTAAAATACTTTCAGTAACTTAAGACTGAAAGGCATTCTAGAAAATCCGTCAGTGCGAGACCTCTGTCCAGCTGTCTATAAAATCTTTCATGTCCACTGTATTTCAGGTTGTAAGAGAGAAGTAGAGAGATGGCCTAAACTTTAGATGTTTCAAACGGAAACATTTCATTTATTAAATGATAAGTTGGTCAGACTCTGAATAAGAGGTTTTATGATCAACAAGCACCTGCTTCATCCACTTGTAGGCATGAGCTTCTTCTGCGCTCCGAGTCATGAAACCTCAATGCTGTTTTTGTAGTGTCCATACTGAACACACCTGACTCAGATTAAGAAAAGCTCTGCTCAAGTGTGCTGATTGCCCTGATTTGAGTCAGGTGTGTTTCAGCAGGGACACTTTAAAAACTTGCAAGACCCTTGAGGATTGAGGATATCTGCAATAGGTGATTAACTTTAAATTGAGGTGATTAATATGCTCACTTACTGCCAAGTGATCAGGGTGTAAATTGAAATCTGTCAAAATGACTCATGGCCATCAGAGTTTTCTGTCACCATTTAAAGAGGAAGCACAAGGATGGGAAATATATGGTTAAAGCTGCAGTCTGCAACTATTATAAAAGTAACTTTTTGTCATATTTTATAAAACTGACACTATGTCCAGACAGTAGTACATGAGACTAGTGATCTGTGAAAAAAACCCATCTCCAGTAGTCCCTCCTACTGCCTCTACGGCTATTTGCAAGAATCCACTGCGCCCAGGAAGAACAACCAATCTAAGAGCCAGATGAGTGTTTGAAGGAGTGGCATCTTTTCAATCACTGCTGGCATGCGCTGCGAACCGCCACCTCCCTCCGCTAGCAGCTAGCGGTTAGTTCTGTCAGGCAGCTCCGTGAGCGGCGTTACCCTGTCTGGACACCAGGCGCATCCATCCTCGTCCGCGGCTATATTTCAACGCAGATGCTGGATATTTACTCGCTTGAATTGAGCAAATTATTCATGAAAATGGAGCATATTATTTGAGAGTACAGTAAACACTTATTGTACTTCAAGTTTTACTATCTGGAAAGGAAGGGTTTCTATGTTTGGCGTTCATAAACAATGAACATGGTAGATCCAACTCCATGTGAAATCTGCGGATGACTCAGTAGCTCCTGGCCTCGTCTCCAACAAGGAGACAGAAGGAGGTAAGGACCCAGGAGAGAAGTTGTCCGGACGATCTCCTCCAGCAAACATCATCAAAACCAAGAAACTGGTGGTGGGAACAGAGGGTAAGGAGGGTGTGGAGCAAGGGGATAATGTCAACTTGACCACTCATTTACAAGCTCCAAGACAGTGACTCGCTGATCTGAAGCAGCTGAAGAGGTTCAGGGTCTCTTTGGAGGTTCTTAAAACTTTCTACAGAAACACAGTCAAAAGCATCCTGACCACAACACCCTGACCTGAGTGGCAACAGCAACTGCTCAGAATAGAAAAGCCCTGCAGAGAGTTATCAAGGCAGCAGAGCGCTGCACCAGATCTGACCTTCCCTCGCTCTGCAGGACATTTACACCTGACGCTGCCATAGCAGGAATGTAAAAATCTTCAAGGACTCTTTCTGCCCCAGTAACTGTGTTCAGGATGCTGAACTCAGGTTCTACAGCCTGAAAACTAAAGCAGAGAGACTCAAAATGACCTTTTACACTCGCTTATTAAGACTCCTCAACCAGGCCATAGCTCTGCAATCCAGGATACCTGTGTCTTCATCACACCACTTTACCTGCCATATGTTTGGTGTTTACTTTTATGTTATGCACCGTCACTTCCTTAAAAGCCACTTTCACAATGTCGCTAACACCGGTTAAGTTTCTATTCATTACATATAAACGTTTTTACATTCTGGAAATGTTTTAACTTTCTGTTCCTATTTTACTCCTATTCTTACTTTAAATGTATTCTTCTTTGAATTTTTTAGTTCTTCTTTTTTTATAACTTAGTTATTGTTTCATCATATGTTTGCACAGTCTGACTCAGCAAAAGATTTCAGTGCACACTGTACAGTATGTATAGTGCACACTGTACATACATGTTTATGTGTATGCATGTAGAAGGTAAGTCTTCAGAGAAAGCTCAAGCATTTATTTGAATATTTTTCTAGGCTATTTTTGGAATTTTCCCTTCTCATTTAATTTTATTCTGTTTTATTTAATTGAACTTACATTTTTGTTTATAGTCTGGGGAATTTGATGGTTTATGTACAGCACTTTGAGTTGCATTACTATGTGTGAAAAAGTGTTCTATATATAAACTGATTTTATTTCATGTGACAAATAAACCTCTTTATTGTTCTCTTGATAAACGTTAACAACAGTTACTACTACAACTGATACTACTAAAGGCATAATTTTTCAACTTTTCAAGAACATCTCCTGTTTTTGCTCTATGGTACTTACCCAGTGCATGTATTTGATAGCTACAAATAATTTAAAACACCTTATCATTTTCATGTGAGCTCCGAAGTATTCAGGTTTTGGGCTTACTCTTTCACCATGTTTCTAATCTCTGCATCAAGCTACGCTAATAGACAAGAGATATAATGAGCTCACTTTTCTGTACGAACAGAGTGATTGACAGATTGTCTGACTTTTTGCGAGAAAGTGAATGAGTGTATTTCCCAAAATGTCAAGCAATTTTTCTAATGGATAGGGAAAAAAATGACAGGTTGATATGTCAGCAATAATGTGTGCAAATGCATGAATGAACACAGAGATGAAGCAGATAGTGAAGCTTTCAAGCTGTACCTTTATCGCCTCTGGTGGTAAACCACATGCTGTATATAGAATTAATGGTGCCCTTTACCCTGGCACACAGTAACAGCCAGGCTTTCAGCTTTTAATTGCATGACTCACAGCAGCTCAAAAGGCAAAGTGTGGGTGCACATGAATTAGGTATGCTGCAAAAGTTCATTATCTTTTAGGTGGAACTGAATCAACAGTGACTGATCGAGAAGCAGTTAGTGTTCTTGAAATATTTCACTCTGGGTGATATCTCGTGACATATTTACTACAAAAATAACTGGTGTATCCACACTAATTAAGGAAAGTGTCACTTTACTTTCTCCATATTAATGTGCCAACTTTTTCAGGATTCTCTGAAAAGGACCATATTGATTCAGGCTCCACCATAAAACTATTTAGCCACAATATAACTTACATATGTATATTATTAATGCGTCACATTTGGCCATCCAAAGCTTAAGTAAAGATCACCTTTGTGGACAAAGGTGATCTTTAATCATCTTTAAGCATTTTTAAGACTGGCTTTGTTTCTCAGTATTATTTAGCCAATCAAGCATCTGCAAAGCTTTGTGGTATAGCTATAATATAGTTCAAACTATCGGTGGATAATTTTACACTTCAAACCTGGTTTATTTAATAAAAGTTTCTTTGAGTGACTGACTTAACTGTGCTTCCCACATAGAAACAGAGAGTAAATATGATGTTTAGAAACACAAAACAATTGTACACATGTAAAAACCAGGTGTTTCATGAACGCACATGCACAGATGGAAAGCATACTCACAGTGGAGTGTCCTTGCTTAAAAGTTCATAAGGGGTATAAGCATAACTGGCAATGAGTGTAGACTTATTCACAAACACTTGCTTACTTGTCAAGTTGACATTTGAGACGTTGGAGGAAAGACAATGTTTTTTGTCTCTTTTCTTTAGATTGGATAGTGTCTTCTTACACATTACATAAGCAGCTCCAGTTAATCAATAATCCATTGCCAACAACTCCAACATATTAGCAGAGCTCCCTCTTAACAGAAAATATCTAAAGGTTCATTTGTCAACATCTCTGAAACTTACACACATGGCTCGAATGACGGGGGAGCTAAGGGGGTTGTCAGCTACCCTGAAAACAAAGGAGCTCCCCTAAAGACATTCAGTGGATATTCTAAGTAGGGGCCCCAATGATAGCCCACTTTCAGGTTGTATTTCATTTTTCCATAAGGTTCCTGATGTTTCTTAAAAACAGGCATGAATACCACATTTTCCAAATCAAGCAGAAATCAGCCTTTGACCGAGCTACTGTGTGGTAATATATATGTACTTACATGTGGCTTGTGAAGTTGTGGTACATGCCAGAAGAAAAGGCTCCTCTGAAAGCCTCAATATAATTTGGACCCTGGTTACACATTTTGAGGTGGCCTTACTGCAGTTTTTAACATCTTAAATTTACCAAATGTGTTTAGATTACCCTGAACTGTGTATTTCTAACTGCTAATCCTAATCATTTACTTATGAATGTAAAGTAAAAGGAAAAGGATAGCAGAAAATATGAAGGATCAGTCACAAACTCAAAAATCTGGTTTTGGTTTTGGACTCACAACTCTGACCCCCTTCCTACCCTTTTATTTCATCATCAAAACCTTTTAGAAAAATAGTAAAGGAGCCTAATTATATGAAAATGTGTATACAATTCATGCTTAATATAATCTTTTAAAGGTAATCAAGAATGGCTGAGTGGGGTATTAATCCTTTTTCTGTGATGTGATAAGTAGCTAAAAGGCTGTCCAAATTGCTCTGTATGTGTGTTTGGTGAATAATACATAGTTTTGCCCTTTTTGGCGTCGTTTCTGAGCTTATCTGGCAACCTCATTAAGAAATGCACGTAAAACGTCAATGTCATCCGTCGTCGCTGTGAACTACACTTCATGATTGGCTGGCGGCCATATTGCCTTCACTGCTTTCACCATCATTAGCCATGCCGTTTTCGGAGATTCAGCCTTATATATTCGAACCAGAATCGGAGGAGGAGGCGTAAGAAGTTTGCACACCGCTGGCGCTGCCAGGGGAAAGGACGGTGGGGCTTCGCCATTTTTTCCATTCGTATGGCATAATAGCCCATTCAAAATAGTTAAGTAGGTTGATCTATATTTGGTTATAAATATGTTTGTTACACATGCTGCAGTTTGTTTAAGCATTCAGAAAACAATGTTCAGGGAACGTGTCATGCAGTGATTTTCTATGGTACAAAAATACTGGTACTATTAAAATTTCAGTGGGCTCAAAGGGAGGTCTGTATCATTACCATAATTTGCAACTGGATTTGCAAAATTAAAAGTTTGAAATTTAGGATGGGTAGACCCAGCCAGAACTGCTTCTCCAGTGTTCTTAGTTACCAAGTTAGCAGATTCCACCACATGGTTGGTTGTATGGAAAGCCTCAACAATGGTGACAGCAGAGCCACTTTAAGGGATTTTTAACTTCAAGCAATCAAAGAAGCTGAACAAAAATGGCTCTCCAGCTCTTTGGCTGTGGTGGTTGCATTGGTTGGATCAGTTAAAAGAAATGCACTACCTTATTCAGCTGACAGTAACTCCACAAACGTGAAATGTTGTAGATTGTGGAAATTTTAAGTTTATATTTTGTTAAGCACTTTGCATGTTCTTGGAAAAGGCACATAGAAAAAGTATTATTATTACTATTATTATATTCTGAATCTTGAAGCTTCTGTTGATCCACATGAAGTTATCCATGACAACAATTCTCATTTTTACATTTATTAAAAGTTAAAAAAAAAACATTGAACACTAAGACACAGTTATGACATTGCCAGGTCCCTCATATCCCTTTTTTGAAATGTCATAGTTGTACAATGTCACATTTGTGATGCTTTCATATAACGTGCATCATAAGGAAAACAAGGCATGTAATATTTTGGGAGCCTTGAAATTGTTCATTTTTCCAGCAGGGGAAACAGTTTAATGTGATGTAAAATTTGCCCATGGTACATCTCTGAAAGGCAGGTAAAACATTAAATTGGTTGCAGCTTGACAATTTTTCAGTCTTTATTGTAAAATGTCTATGTTTTGCAGAGCAGACCGGTATAAACCAATGGCTGCAGCATTCTGAAATATCAGAAAACTTGTCAGTTTGTTCAATCAATTTCTCCACTTGCAAAAAGTAAAGGGGGGTGAGTGCAGTCTAAATCCACTCTAAAATTGATTTCCTGGTTTGGGAGCACCTGCTGTTAGTTTTCTCAGCTGATTTATTCCTTTATCTCGTTTTGAGATAAAGCTGCTCAACAACATTCCTTGCAGAGAGCACAAAATTAGGCTTCCTTGTGTTTTGCCGAAAAAGTTTGGAGTGCCCATTGACATAGAGAAGAGCAAAAACAACAAACAGCTGAAGTTTTCTTTTTCTTCTCCAGTTTTTATTAACATGTGTAACACCAAACCCTAAATCCACTGCTTCTCCAGAGGCGTCTAGCGCATGTTGGGAGTGTAGTCATAAAGAAGTTCAAACTACAGCAGAGTGGTTGGATGATACGGTGTGTGTGTGTGAAAGTATGTGTGTGTGAGAGATACCACGTGTTTCAGGTGATAGATGAGCATAATCTCTGCTGTTGAAACAGGAGCACTTGAATCAGACAAAGATTAATAAGGCTGTTGACTGGCTGAAGTGGCTTGTTAAAACAGTTGCCAACTTCAGCCTTCCCTTGATCTCATTCACAGAAGCCGTGCCCACAGAACTCCCACTTTGGTGGTGGGCAGGATTCATGCACCTGTGTATCAGGCAGAGAGCTGCCATTTTGAATCAATAGCAAAAACAAGTGAATAATCCAAACAGAAACCCACACTGCAGACAGCTATTGATCAAAATCCATGTACTTTACCTGGTCCCCAGTCATTAAGCTGAGGCTGTTCTGTGAGGTGCAAAACAAATCCTTGTATGCTTTATCCATGACTGAGCTCACCTTTTAATTTTCTGTTCTTTAAAGCACCCTGGGGAGCTTCTTAATAAGGCACAGATTATTAAAGTTGTAGGTTAACCATGTCAGTCTAAAATAAACTGCATTCAGTTGGGCTTCTCATCGAAGTTTCTCTGCCAGTTTGAGAGTTGCATAGCAACTTGCCATTTAATGGCCAAAGTCATTGCAGGAATATCACACTTCAGATTGTCATGTGAGCTGTAAAGGAAGGATCATTTCCTTAACTAAACTTCAAATAAGCTAATAAAGTCTGCAGATCAACACAGTTCAACAGGGAATAGACCTATCAGCCAGGTTGTCCTGTAGGAAAACTCCTCGTCGCTTCATCATCCTACGCTGCTTTCTTCAGGAGATGTGCCAACTGCATTTACTGATCCGCTCCATTGTCACAGCCCATGTTGTCTGCAATACTGAATTCATCTTACATGGGGGTGTAGAAATGATTCAGAATTAATTTACATATAACAATCAAGAGGGATGATTTTCTGAAGAATGAAGTATGCCACAGACAGGTTAACGTTTCCCTGCTATGAATATGTAAACTAGATCCCTTAATGGTCTTTGTGAATTAACAATGCCAGGATATTGGTGGAAATTGAAAAGTTGTAGCCACTTAGTAGCACAAAGGTCTTATTGACTGGCATTCATTATAATAAATTATAATTTTTGCATTTACTAAACATTCATGAAAAATTGATTTTTAGAGGTATTTTCCCTCATATAAGAATTTCCATTGGTAGCAACGCAAACTAAATGTACTAAGCTTTAAAGGCTGTGACAGACATCATAAAAGATCTGCAGTCAAAGATGTTTAAATCATATGTTATCCTTGAAAAGTGTTTTCAGTTCATATTTCCAACTGGTAGGTCTTTCAACACAAGCAACCACAACTATTCAAAATGTATTTAAAAAACAAAACCTTGAAAACTTCAGCAGCTAGCAAATTATAGTCACTACACCCATCAAGGGCTTTCGAATTCCCCGTTAAGAAGAGGGTTTTGGTATCAACTGTAATTGAACATCGAAAAGTAAATAAATAAATAATAAACAAATCCCTTCAAAGTTTAGTTTTGGTTGTGTGGATGCAATTTAAAGGTCTGTTTTTTGTTGGAATTTCCGGGATAACCATCAGAACTTAATTAGGTTTGGGCTTTTTCTGATCTCCAACATGTTTAATTAGCCCTAGACAGAATTGATGAAAAAGACATAAAAACATTTGTTTGTGATGTTTGAATTCATACGTTTTAATTAAGTGCCAGGCTGGAGCAACTTTTCAACATAGGTAGATGAATTAAAGGGATACTGTGTCATTTATGGTCACTAGGGGGCTAAACGTCTAACTTCTTACAGAACCGTGTCCAAAATTAAACAGACTTTCTCTTTTTGACACCATTTTCACCTTCTTACTTCCCTCAGCCATGACGAACATTCAAGGAAAAAGTAGCACAAGTAGAGTAATTTGTGAGTCGTAAAGCAAAGTGCTCATGATCCCATGATACGTGTCAAACACTGTATATGGACCCACTGACACACTGCATCAGCACCTAGTAATTGACAGCTGAAATAAGCTAAGCTAAAATTTGCATTTCCTCTCACCCTTTCATTTGCTAAGTATTTTATAAAAGTATTAATTATTTGCATAAATGTTTAAACAAAGGAATTACAGCATAGTTAAGTATATAAACTGTCAAGTGCATAAGGTTAGGTTTTTATGCCTAAACCTAACAACAGTTAGTGAAAATAAACTATGTAAAACCCAAGATATGACATTAAACCAAAATATTTTCATAAGGTCCAATTATTCTTTAGTCCAACTTCTGACTTACCACTGCCCCTCAATTCATTTGCAACTTTTCTTGATAAATACTTTTCTTCTTTATTCTTCCAAAGGAAGCTTTGAACCAATTTCAATGAGGAAAATCTGTTTGGGCTTACTTGCTCTTATCCCAGAGTATATTGACCCTTGTTCAACTTCTCTCTGTATAACCTCTGTTCTCTGACAGCTCAACTCATCTTTTTTCTGACGTCACTACCGCAGTCCAACTATCCTCTTTATCAACCTGATCTTTGTCCTTTGAATTTAATTCTGTATTGGACTAGCTTGAAGCTCGTGAAGCGAGCAAATTCCACACCTGCATCACCTCATACAACGGAAGAAATTTATATCTTGTCAGAGCTGCAGAAAATATATTGTCACTTGGAAAATAAATGCTCACAAGACTGGAAAAAATTAAACAGAGTGATTCAAAGTGCTGAGCACATGTCTAGGACCATATTGTCCAGCCCCCAGGACATCTACAAAATGCAGTGTGGGCCTAGGACAGCCACAATCATCAAAGACACTCACCCCTGCAACCACAAACCATTTGGTTCTGGCCATATTGGTGTGGAGGAACTTCCAGAAGGCAGTTTCTCAAACATCTGAGAAGGAGCTTCTTCCCTGAGGTCAAATGGTCAACAAACACTCACAAATGAATACGATACACAGTGTGCACAGACCACACACTTACACTTACACACCCTGGTACATTTCTTCTTTTTGATATGTGCAAGTACAGTATGCTCTTACTTTTCTCATTTGATTCTAATTTTAGATACTGTATATATAATTTTTATTACTTTACATTATTAATATATGTATTCAAACTTCAAGATTGACTTAAGACTGATATTCTATTTGCCTTTTGTTTGTTGTGAATGTTATTCTATATCTGTAAATCCATTTCTAAATGAAGACTGTATTGTTTTTGCGCAGCGGAAAGAGCAGATGCTACTTTGTTTCACTGCTGATTGCTTGTTTAATGCATGCGAAAAAGTCCTGGTGACCAAATCCTCCTCCTCTCCTCCTTTTTTTTGATGTCCAAGGAGTCTCATCTGAAGTCATCTCTAAATTCTGCACCAAACTGTGGA
>JAVQJG010069894.1:0-14183 GCA_036024015.1 Craterocephalus amniculus | reverse complement strand
AGAAAGCTCCAGTCACCCATGATCGGTCCGTAGCACTGCAGAATGAAGGGTGGGGCAGGGAGGGACACGAAGGGTGCAGTCGGACAGGGAGGGTGGGGTGGGCAGGACCGACAGGGGGAGGGGAGAGGAGAGTGTGAAAAGTAAGCGATGCAGCAGAGGAAAAGACAAACGTCAAAATCTTTGAAAATCTAGATCTAAGCTGCGATTTAATGCATCTGCATGTTTCAGTAGGAAATCCACAAGAACATTAACTTTTTAATTCGCTGGAAACTTTCCACGCTTTAATCCATTTTGTTTCCCTTATATAGACCCTCGTAATAAATAATCAATAAATTGTCTAATCAAATAAAGCCTTTTAATGATATATTAGTACTTACTAAAGTGGATACTTTTTCACACAATAAGCCATAAATATTAAGAAACATGAACACTGTCAATATTTTTTTCTCTTTAGCTTTTAGAACCACTTACAAACTACCCTTTTGATAAAACTGATCAAAAGGAGATCAATAAATAACAGTATATACCCTCTCCTGTAACGTCTGATATAGGTTAAATGTAATGAAATGGGCAACTTGCCACAGCTGCGGCTCCGGCGGAGTTTAGTCCTGTCCCGTTCTCTTGGCACCCGGCAGGGAAAAGTGAACTTTTTTCTGCCCTCTTTCCCACCTAAAGCCCTGTCCTTGTCGCCCCACTGAGCAGATGTGAATGAATCGGCTCTGATGGTTGGTTTTTAGTTTGCTGCAATATTTAAGCTTGGAGCCAGACGGCCTTTATTTGCCGGGCGACGTGTGGTGACGCAGGAGACAATAGGATCAACAAAGCCAGAGTGGGGATGTATGGGAGCAGGCCTCAAGCTCCCACACCAACATGGACATTGTAGCATCGGGGCAGCGGGTCCACGGTAGAATATTATAGCTTCTAGATTGCAACTTCCTTGCATGTTTACACAATGTTTATGGAAGGATAGCCAACAGTAGATGCATTTGTGGCTTGTACCTCCAGCTGGACCGCCACAGCCAAAATTAGAGCAGAGGATCAGCTCAGGCGAGGGTGAAGGAGAGTTTATGTCCTCTCGCATCAACGCTGGACATTTATCCTGTCAGAGGAAGCATCACTAAAGGTTCATTTCAGCTGTGTGGAAGGCTCTTAACAAGTCAACACCAAGCAAACACCAGACAAATTTATGAATTTAGGAAATGTTTTCATTTATTTTATTTCTTAAAATGACCACAGTAGACCATGCACATTTATTCAGCACAATAAAATATTTAACATGAGAAAAGACCTAATACTATATGATCCAAGATCCACCTGAACACAACCGTGCTTTTATGATCTTGACACATCATTTAAGGCACATTTTGTCTCTGTGCAGCATGTTCTTTGGTTTATGATTTTAAGATATAATATTAATCATTTTTGAAGTGCATGACAAAAAAAGTTTTTTTTTACATGAAAACAAGTCAGCTAGCTGTTAGCAATGTCTACTACTTTGTACTGATGTGTGTATCTTGGGTACATATCGGTATCACTTAGCTGGAATGTGAGCGATGTGAACCATTCGATGACAAGACACAATGAAATGTCTCTATTAGCGAGGTTAGTCAAACTTTCCCGGCTGAGGGAAGAAAAACATTCAGCAGGAATGTTTGATCTTTCAATCATTCCACAGGGGTTTGAACAGCAGAAAAGCTGCTGCAGGGCTCAGAGAGGTTTGTTCCTACTGTCCAAAAATAGCTATTAACAAAATACCATGAAAGAAAATGGACAGAAATGTGCTAAATGAATGAATTTGTGTTTGTTTTTCTATGTATTATTACTAAAAATACTAATATATTTAGCAAATTTTCAACCGTTAAATGAATCAAATTTTGTCATTTTACTTGAGGAAAATAACAGCCCAAAAAGCACAACTGTTACTCATGTTTGTCGGTGATAAAAGAGATTCACAAAAGAAATACTGGTAATGAGCAAGGTTGTTTTAGATAATGGAAATGAGATCCCAAACTATACTTTTAAAAAACTTTTTCACTTTAAGATGTAATATCCTTAGCATAAAAGGAGTCTATAGCTGTTATCATATGTGAACACTGGAGATTTTCAGGGAAAAGTCTTGACAGTTTAGTTTGCTCCTTTTCCACCATTGCTGCTCACAGAAGCATGACAGCAGGAGGCTGGAGATGTTCAAAGGAGGAGGTTCAGAGAAGTGACTTCAACCTCGTCAGAGACAACATTTTATTATAAAATTAGGATATGGATGAGGATGCAGGTGAGTATCTGCTTATCCACAACAGCATCAAATCCAGCAGAAAGCAGCATACAGGTTGGCAGAAAGGAAAACTCACCAGTGCACACATACCCACACACACCCACACACAGTCGCGCCTATGCAGAGTAGCCGTAAATGCCACAGAAAATTTGCTGACACGTTCATACCTTGTCTCACCTGCTGATGCTTTATAGATTTTACGAAGGGCCTGGAAGGAAAATCTCCACAGAAAACTTGTGGGCATTTGTATTCCCACATGCCACCACTCCTGTGCCTGTGTGAAAGTACTTGAAAAACTACTTCTTGAAAGATATTGAAAAGAAATCACACTTCATGTGCTAATGAGAGTTGCCACTTAATTCTTCCTGCCTGAATACTGTCTGAATATGTCTGAAAATGTACAAAACAGATTATTATGGATTGTACCGGACACTTTTTGACCATGCATATGATGTGTCACTCTGAGCAACGTCCAAGCTCACATCTTTAAAATGTTGAAATAATTTGAACAATTGCAATAAATTTATGAGCCTGTCTTTGACAATAAATGGTTGCAATTAAGTCAAAGCTATTCAAAGATCTCAACAAACTCAAAATTGGTTCAAAATCTATTCATATTTAAAAAATACACTGTGTGCAAGAAAAACAATGGTGACACCTTAGAAACAAGAAAGTCCCCTAGTGAAAAAACATTTATAAGCAACAGTTATTAATTGAACTTTATCAGTGTCTAACTCGGAGTTTTCTCCGCAGGACAGAAGCGTCACCAAGTACAAAACCTGATGAGGTGCAAGTCAGCTTTACTCTCACATGATATATGTGTGATTCCTATGTGAGTAAATCTATTTACAATACATTTCTATCTTCAGGTGTAAATTACTTTAAATTAATTTATTTTTATGCAAGCTTAAAAAGTTCATACAAAATGAACCATTTCAGGTCCAAACAAATAAAGGAAGGATTCACATAGCAGAATAAAACTTGCCAATAAAGATATGTTTGTGGTCAGGACTTTGCTAGGATTAAGGAGTTCAACTAAGCCGCTGTTTGAGATTTTTTTATATGTTTTATTATGCTTTATTAGTAAGCCAAACAAAACACAACATGCTATCCATATGTTTCTATAGGAGTACAATGTTTTCTATATGACATATTGTGAGGAAATCCAGATCCTTGTTATGGAAAAGCCAGGCTATGTGAACATATATTATATAAACATAATACAAACCACACTTTGACCGAGTAAAAGCTTATTTAAAGAAAGCGCTTATTTGTCTGTAATCTGGTAAATCACATCAAATCAAAGGAAGCAACAGAACAATTGCATGGCAGTGTAAAGCGTTCACAGTTTATTTACAGTTAGACACAATTAATATTCCTCACACAATGAAATAGCAAGGTTCATGTCTGGCAGAGAATCCCAGCAGCCCAAAACATATTTTGAACAGCGCAGTTTTCTTATCGTGCCCATCTTCCAAAAGCAAGCCGTTCGAAATAATTCAATCACCAAAAACTTAACGCTTAAATTCAACATATTCTTAATTGGTTGTTCATTAATTTCTTAAAGCAAGGCTAAATTCATTTTGGTCTGCACTCAGGAACCAGCCAAGAGTTTAAGTTTCCCCCCCGTTCCAACTTAACTAAAAGATATATTTGGGGATCTTTTCTTAATTTGCTGTATTCAAATGTCATATTTAAAACTGAGGTAAACTCGTACTAGAAGGCACAGTAACAGACACAAATCATTCATCAATAGAAGTCATCCTTCCTTTTTTGGATGTGTCTCCACTCATGTTAGAGCCAGCCCCCTCTGTCCCTTAACCAACAGCATTCCCTCTCCTGGGTGACATCACGGGGCTCTTGATGTTTCTGCTCTCTGAGCTGTTGCTCGGTGGCAGACTCTGCCTCCTGATTGAGCTTCACTGATCCCACAGCTTTTCACAAATGAATGATGTAATCTTAGCACAAAAAGACGTGTCAGGCACTTTCTCGCTGTGTTAAATGTCCCCAGATCACTTGCTCTCTGGCTGTCCTGGCATCCAGTAAAATCAGTGTAAATGTTAGCTGACACAACTAGATTCCATATATCCAGGAGCAGTGATATCTTCTCACAAAAAAATGTCCCCAACAAAAAAACAAAACAAAACAAACAAACAGAAAAATGTTCGCACTCCTGAGGGCCCGGGATGGCCCTCCTCTGTCGGAAGGGTGGAAGGCATGTTCAGAGCTTTATGAAGGCATCGGGGTGTATCCACTGAGCTGGGGTACCAGTGGACTCCCTTTAAAGAGCTGTGTGTTGGTATAGTGGACGCTTGCATGCTAAGCCCCACAGTGGGCCTGTGAATGGCGCTGGGATTTCACACAAAGACATGATGTCATGATGCAGGGTGCGGACTCTATTGAGCACATGCAGTGAGGCGTGAGGATAGATTAGACCTCCGAAGCAGGGCACTAACTGGCCCTTAATCAGAATGCTAACACGCTAACAAACATATCGTACAGCGATCTGCCTATGGCGCGATGGTGCCACGCGCTTTCTGCTCGCGGGCCTTTTAGCGACAGGAAGTAGCTGGAATCTTACTTTTATAACCACCTTATCAACGTGATGTAATTTAAGACATCTGTTTCATCTAACAATGTGTATTATGTGATTTTACACATGTTGGCAGGGGGTTGGTTTGAGTTGGCCTTCTTGTTACCTTTCGCACAATGAACATCTCCCACCTCTCCCTGAGGAAAAAACAGGAGGAGTACTTTTATGTGCCTAAAATATCACTTTTATTTCCCATATATAAAGAAAACAGCTACTTTGGAAGCATTATTTTATACAAACGCCTACATGTACCATGAGACAGGGTAAAGTTCCTGTTGTTCCACCTTGCTTCTGGTCTGAAGGACTCATGTCTGTGGTACAGCTTTTGACTGGTCTGTTCAAAACACGCTGTGGGAGTCAACCATCAACAAAGTCTTCTGAGCAAAGAGAGATTTTCTAAACCGCAAGCAAGAAGGCAAACTGCAGTGCCGTGTAAGAGTTTTGAGTCACCGTTTATTTCTGTTCATTTGGCTTCGTATTAACCAGGTTTTTATGTAATCACTTAAAGTGGCCTTGAAAGGGTGGTAAAGCTGTTCTTTAGGAAGGGACACAAGGAGAAAAGGCCAAATAAAAACAACATCTGGAATGAAAATCTGTTGCAACAGGTCTTACCCCGGTGGAGAAAAAGCGAAACAAAACACAGTCTACATCCAAAGAAGACTATTGAACTGTCCTTTAATAAACATGAAAAACTATTCATGAAGATTTCAAGACAGCTTGTCTAAATAGGTTCAGTTTTAAATGAAGAATAGTGACGTTCTGTCTAAACTTTACTTTCAAGCTCATAAGATCTGACGATCTTTGTTTTTGACTTGCACATGTATTTATATATGTAGCAATAACTTGTTGGACCAGTTGTCCATCTGCCCTCAGTACAAGCAGAAACACTAGAAAACTGACACATTTTTGTATGGATGTATGGGATACATTTCCAAAGAAGATTCAGTTATTTATAACATGAAGGAAATGGTAAGAAAAATCAACTGACTGGAAATGTAAAATGTTTAAAACAAAAACTTAGAACTTGTTACCAAATCGACTTCCCAGATGGTGTAACTGAGTATGTTCTCTTACTTGTGTCCACAAAATCAATTACAAGATAAAAATTAGCAAGGAATTTACTGTGATAATGTCTTTTATAGCAATGACTTATTATTTTATTTAAATTCTTTGGTTGCAGTTCTGCTCTTCCATTAACTGCACAGTTAAACACCTGAAACTTTTACATTCAGTTAGAAATTAATTTATGCAGCACTCCTTATGACATGCATAGAGTTTTATCTGACTAATCCTTTGTTCTAGAGAGGGCTTACAACATCCAGTAACAAAGTTTTTGCATTTAAAAGCATACTGTTAAATCACCTCACACGGCTTTCCAAATAGTTCAATTTTTGTTCAAAAATTCCATCACTCAGGTTGAAGAGATCCCTGACTTTATTTCTATTTTTAGCTGAGTTGTGGGCAAAACAGAGAAATGCCACAAAATAGTACTGCTGGGAGGGTGTGACAAGCTTCTTTCTTTTCTGTTTTTCTTTATTTAATCATCCCCTTTCTCATGTTTTCTGGATTAAAAGCAGACATAAATGTACAGGCATCTGAAATCCAGCAATAATGCTGTTGCATGACTGCAAAGTTCAGGCAACTGAATGCCTAAATGAGGGAAACCTTTTCCAACTCGAGCACTTCAACTACAAAAGGCTGCTGGTGCTGCTGGAGCACTGAAACACGGAAAGGATAAGAGCTTACGTTACTGTCTGTTTTTTCTTATTGACACATTCTGATAAGACTAAATAACTTTGCATTCCCAGCGTCAAGTTAAAGAGATGTTTTTGTGTGTAACATTCATCATTAATTCTGTGACGTCACCCTTAATACGTACTTTTACACTTCTCTGAATGCCTCTTGTGTTCATGTGTGAAAATGGATTAAATCACTGCATGGTTTGTTAGTTAACCCACATCATGTGAATCTACAGTCAGTCATTTAGCTGCATCCACAAATCAAAGTTAAAATTCTAGCATGTATGTAGAAAAAGTCTATGTAAACAGAATTTTGACCTCCAACCGCCTTCTCTGGACCACAGCTCATTTAGGATGGACACAAGTGAGGTGGAAAATGAACCTGCTATGGTCTACCCACAGGCATCAACAGGCCCAGTTTAGGGGGTCTGGAGCCACTCTAAAATGTTGTTGAGGCTGCTTGCTGTCTTCAGCAACATCTCAAACATAGAAGGGTTTCCCATTTGAGGTCCCAGCAGTACCATGACTTGAAATGAGTATAGGGGGAGTTTAAAAAAAAAAAGAAAGTAAGCAGTTGTCACTTTCCAGTTAGGTAACAGTAAAAACATTTTCATGCTATTGTAGTCACTCCTTGTTTTACAAATGAAAGACTTGCTCTGTCTGTTTAGTTCATCTTTGCATATTGAGTTCTGTTAATGTCTGGTTTGCTCTCAAAATAGAGAGTCTGACCCTCAAAAATGTGGAGTTCTTTTATTCAAGTAATTTAAACTGCTAAAATGTTACCTGCCAACGGAGAGAGCATGGAGCTCCAGATACAGAGAAGGTGAAGCACGTGTAAGAAAAGGACAGCAAACAGATCCAGGGAGAATAAGCTTCTGGATCTGATTTAAAGCCGCAGCACCAGACAGAGGACAATGAACAGCTGAACACAAGCTAGTTTTGGCTCTTAGATAAGAGCATTTCCTCCTTTACTCTGACAATACTTAAGGTGAAGACTGCCCAGATGAGTCTGGAGTTTGATCCTTTCAAATTCAGCTTCTTCTGCAAGAAGGTTCCTGAATCTTGACCTTAGTATTTTATGTGGACTTAATGTTCTCCCTGTGTATGAAAGACTTCCTCCCACTAAAAATAATTTAAGGTGACTCTACATTGACTCTAAAAGTGAATGCGAGCGGCCCCAAAGTGGATAAAGCAGGTAAGGGAAATGAATCGACAGCCATGCAAGTTTTAGGAAGTAGACTTAGTTGGTATGTCATTGTATTCAGACAATTAGCATTTTGATCGCATCATACAATGATGGTAAGAGGGAAGTCATGGTAGCTTCCTTCTTGTCCTGTGTCAAAAATAACGTCAGTTAGGATCTATTGGGGGCAGCTTGGTGGTTGAAGCCTCCCTTGGCTGCCTCCTGGGCTGATGCAGACATCTTTGTCTCATGGGTTGGACTGTTCTCTACCTGGTGTATCCTCTGCCTTCTCACCAGTATCTTAATATCGCTATTATTGTTGTTAAGATTTAATATCACTTTAATGCTTTAAACACTTGCAATGTGCTCCAATTTAGAAGAAAAATGATCAAACAACTCTTTCCATCATCCAGACACTCAGTAATCCTTGCCTCTTTCAGTGTCCAGGTAAAACGTTGAATCTTCTGTAGTCCAGTTCTGTTTTACTGTTGCCATTTCTCAAATTGTTCCTGAAATTAATCCTCTCGCCAAACCCCCATGTGGTTGAAGCATGTTCCTAAACAACAACAAAAAATCACAGACACCATCAGAATAAGTGAGAAATACCTATTTTTTTCCTGTTGATCAGATCGTGGAAATGCTTAAACCATCCCAATTGACTGGATTGAAGTTTTATTCAAATTGAGGCAAATCGGATAAACATAGGTGCTTAGTTTTGGTTATTATGATATTTGAGGCATCTGTACATCAAATTAACATTGTTAATAGAGCTCACAGCTCAATGTGGCATGTAATGACAATGTTTGGCAATAATTTATTATCACAAAAATCTTCCAAACAGCTGATTGTGCTGCACTCGAAAGAAAAATGCAGTTTCCACATTCATGTTTCTGCATTTTCACCATCTCTTTGTTAATCACATGAGCTTCACATATGAGTCGTCGGTGCCATACGTAGCTTCACATACACAGAGGATGCATTCACCGTTGGTTAAAAGAGATGGATGGTATCAGCGATGCCCTTCACAGATACAACATGACCTGAGGGCCGTGCTGTGTCCCATGACATTGCACAACACCAAGACCTGAATGGTGTGAGGCTTATGCTTAAAGACAGAGATAGACTTGTTTCCAAACGCTTGTTTGTTTAGTGTGCAAACAGCCGTCAATTCATATTTGTGCCCATATTTGTGAGTTTCATCTTTTCTCTTTGTGTTTAGCTAACCCTGTGCCTCAGCGACTTCATTTTTTTTCCTCGTCAGTATTTTTTTGACTAGTCAACTGTTTGGGGCTTTTTCTTTTGTTTGAAAAAGAAGTATTAGACTTCAGGATACAATTATTTGATCAACAACTTGCAGCTGTAATCATTCTTGTTTCCCAGTGAGAGTGTTCTGCTCTATTTGCTTTGAGAACCGAGCGGCTGTTTCTTCATTCATGGGTGAGAAGCTGTGAAACTATTTACAATGGCATCAAATATTCACTGAATAAACACTGGTGACACAGTGGCCACTCGCTTCACTAGCGGAAACTAGTGAAAACTTTGATAAAAGCTGCTGTTGAGGAGCATGACCCTGCAGTCATAAATTAAAGTTGGAGCTTAAGTCAGTTTAAAAACATGTTTGTGCAGTATGGCACTCTTACATGAACTACACGCATACACGTGCACATATGCCCTCCAAGATGTGTCACATCTGGTTCCAAGCCACAGCATTGTGTTTCAGAGGGTTGAGTTCTTGTCGCCATTGTGTTTGGGAGGTCAGATTTGTTGTATTTGGACGAGGCCAGTGTCCTTCATGTGCTTAAGCGCTCACACAGACGATGGCCTCATGGGGCAGGGTCATTTAGAGCCTGGAAGTGCATTACCAGGCCTGTTAAACATGCTTTACTACAGGAACTCCCAAACAAAACACACATTTATAAGATTTTGAGGGTAAAGAAGTGAAAGACGTCATTTTGAAGGGAAAGTGGTGCTTAAAATTTAAAGTTTGTTCCTTGGTAAATATTTTTCACCGGTTATTGTGCTCTGTTTGTTGGAGAGTCAAAAACAGATCGATTGTTGTCGAGATTACAAAACAGAGCTGTGTGTTTAAATGGTGAGAAGACTGAACTGTTTGGACTCGCTACCTGCATTTGTGCTTAAGTTTTCCCCTTCCATGTCCTGTTAGAACGGCAGCACACACCACCCCCCTGTGTCTGTGACGTGACTCGCTGTTTAAAGGGACAAATGTGTTGGTCTGGTGTTTGTAATTCAGTAAACAGACTTTTATTTGGTGTGTGCTTATATGATGTCTAACTGAAAGCCCTTCAGCTTGTTCCATCTGCGTCACATCTCATGTCTGCACCCGTCCCTCATACCCAACAGTGTTGCCATTCTAGTCTGCCTAAAAACTCAGTTTTAAAAAGGCACAAGATTTCTTTTATTCTGGTACTGAATATTCAATGTCAATGTTGCAGTTCATTTCTATTTAACTATATTTTACAATGTGTTGTTAAGCCTTTTAGTAATTTGGCTGTGATACTTAATGTTTATTGATTCTGGCACCGTGCCTTTCTATGGTGACCTTGAGTGTCCTGAAAGGTGCCTATGAATAAAATGTATTCTATTCCGAATTTACATGTCCAAAAATACTAAGAATATTGCTTCAAATGATCTTTTCTAAAAATGATGGAGCTCTGGTAGAGTTGTACACTCTAGAAAAAAAATCAAAGTGTGCATTTAAGAGGCTAATTTCATAATATTTTTCCTCTTTTTGCTAAGTTCAGTTTCTTACCTCTTACTTACTTACTTTTTTATCCTGCCCCATCACTTTATTATCTTTTTATGGTGCTGTTGTTGCAACAGCCTTAAATTTAGATTCAAGTTATTCTTAATGGAATAATGTAACAACATGTGGTTATAAACCAATTTGATATTTTTAAATCCAAATTAGTCCAAGTCATTTTAATAATGTTGTATATTTCCAGTTCATAAAAGGCTGCCCAGCCAACAAAACAATTTAAAGCTTACAGTAGGAAGCATAAATTGATTTAATTGGAAATGCTGAGAAGTTTCAAATGTGCACTGCTGGTTGACAAAATTAAGATACAATAATTTATGTTTTATTATCCAGTTTTTTTGCCTTGTGTTATCTTACTGTTATCTTACAGCACTCTCTTTCCCATTGTTGTTGTTGATATCAATTTATTATGCTTCTATGAAACAGTTCAAATACATAAATTCTTATTCCAGGTATGAGCTTGAGCATCATATGTGAATTCACTTGATTACAGTTAAGTAGAAAAATATTACAAACAGAGAAAATTGTTTAATTTTACAAGAAAAGTCAGATTGATCAGAATCTTCTGGTCTGTTTTATTTTAGAGAAAGTTTGCTCAACCAGTGTTATTGATATATTTCACATGATTTCAGTGTGTTGTGTTTAAACTTCAAAACTTTAAACTTTATTAACAGCACAAAGTTGAAGTGAGCTACAGTTTTAGCTCAACTTAACAATTTAACTGGACCGCTGTCCTTGTCTTTGGGGAGGGGAGCAGAGTGAATTACATAATTATTCTAGTGCTGTGGGGTAAAGAGAAAGTGTGTCAGTCCTAAAATTTCTCCGTTGGCTCCCAGTGCACATGCAAATATACTCAAATTCTCATCACAGAAGTCTTTATGTCACTTCAGTAAATACTTGTGCTGACTCTGATTATAAAAGCAGAGCGTTTAGAGGCAATTGTGGCTACATCTTTTTTTTTTTTTTCTTTTTTTTTTTTGAGGGGGGGCTACATCTTAATGGGTTGTAATTTCTGGTATGTTAAAGAATATAAGAAGACCAACAGAAACATCTCAGCCCAGAATCAGAACAGCAACACTTTTAATGTATGCTTACAAATCTTTTTTTTCTTTTTGTTGTTGGTTTGTTTTTTGTTGCTTTTTAACCATTTGTTTTCAAATGGCCATTATAGTCTGGGTGAGTATACATGAGGGACTCTAGTCACATTATTGGGACTTTTTGGTCCAGGTATTAGAGTTTTGATTTCAGTGTTTACATGGATTTTAAAAGCCTGGTTTATGTTTGGCAAACACAGTAATTCTTTTTTCTTTTTTAGTGTAAACTTGCCAGCTGAGCTGATAGAAAAAGATATATCTACTGAGTATTAAACCCAGCAGGACCTTGATCCAAATTCATATCTATCAATTTGTAAGATATTTTTCATACATTAAGTAACACAAAGTGCTTTACATGAAAGTGTCTTCCATGTACTCTACTTTATTGCCAGCAGGTGGTGATGTCTTTGGTTATAGAAAGATGTGTGCTGTACTTCCATAGAATTCTACAGGAAAATTACTTTTCACTTGTGTGAACTATTTTTCCTTTTTTTTAAAAAAAAGCCTTATTTTTTAATAGAACATGAACAACTTGCTACAGTGTTGTAAATGACTATCTGTTGCTGGGTAGAAGTGGTTCAACGGCTCTCCTCACATTTACTGCTCACACTGAATTGATCAAGACAGTCTTGATCTAATCAAGCAACTTCAAGCTTCAAAACATGAGTCAACAAACCAGTGGGTGACACTGATTACAAAACCATTTTTCATGCCTCAGTTCATTCATACTTGATTGGGTAAATGTTAAATGAAGTGTGTTCATAAAGCACTTCTTGCTTACTGAACATTCAGATGTTATTAAATGTCTTGCCCAAGGACATTTTGAAATATGGACGAAGAAAGCCACAGGTTAATCCAGAAACATTCAGATCTCTGGAGTAATTCAGCCAAATACTGTAAGCTGCAATCTAATTGTAATGTCATGGTAATTTTGATCTATTTGTCAAAAATGTTTAATTTTCTATACATGTATTTATTTTAATTAAAAATCATGAGTTAGACATTGAAGTTGAAGACATTGAACAACTAAGGACTGACCTCCTGTACCTGTTCCTGTACTTGTCTGTGTTGCGGCGGTCCTACAGAAGTCTCCCATTAAACACACTCTGTCGTTTCCTTGTATTGTGTAGATGGTGTGAAGAATTGTCCATTATGTTCAGCAACTTGTGCAGTATTCTTCTCTGGACAATCAGCTCCAGTGGCTCCAGTTTTTCCAAGCATAGACCCAGCCTTCTTGATCAGCACATGGCTGCAAAGATGATTGCACTTTCCACAACACACTTCAGATGTGCAACATCTTGGTGAAGAAATTAGATTATATCAGCTTCCTCAGGAAGTAATCTGCTCTGTCCTTGCTTGTCAGGCAATGCAAGTTTGTTTGTGTGGCACATTTCATGTTCAAGACCATTCAAAGTGCTTTACGTAAACCATTAGAAGCTTTACAAAGAGACATGGAGACAGCCTCAGTTACATTCTCAGTCTAGCCTGTTGTGCAGCTGAGCTTCATTTGTACTGTAGGTGTTTTTAGTCCTCCTCCACCTCCTCTCACTTAATCATGTTATAAATTAATGCTTAAAAAATAAGTTTATCAGAAATGTGAATATGTGTTATGTGTATGAACAAATGGATTAAAATCTAAGTATAAGATGATGATGCTATATGATTATGATCCTATCATAGCATAATACACAATACTGTTAAATGCATGTTTTTTTAATAAACTTTTCAACACATTATCTGAGGTATTGATACAAAACCTCACTGTATTATTTTTTCATGTCATTCAAATTCAATGTTGGCGCAGGACTCTGTGAAGGCATGTTGAAAATCCAATCAAAGGGATTCTTTGATTGATCTCAGCAATTCTCTCAAAGTGCCAAACTTCTGCTTCAAATTTCTATCTTGCCCTGAGGATATTATAAACACCTTACTTGTCTCTTCATGATCCTCAGAAATGAAATGTCAGGAATTTCTTAGGGTAGTATGACAGATAAATCCTGTCTCCAAATCAGCAGCTGGAACAACTATTTTCTCAATTTCTAACTTTCTTTCTGTTTCCTTTCTCTGTTCTTTGTTACATTGCACATGGCAACATGTGGGGGAGACATTGTCACATGTGTCCCTGCTGGAAAACTACCAATCACATCCCGGGTAGAAACAGCTTGCCTTGTCAGAACTCTGAAATGTGGTTGGCACATGAATACAACACCTTTAGCCTTATAAAGGTTCAGTTTAACACTGAGTCTGTTACTGACAACTTTGGCAAATATGAAGACTAAATGTATTTTGTGAGTCATCTTATGGCTAGTAAAAGTGTAATCTCTGAGTTATTGTCTAAGAACGAACACTTTCCCAGAACTGCTTTCTCATGCATTGAGTCATGATAGATGAAATTAGTCACACAATCTGAGAATTAGAACTAGATTTGACAGATTTAAGGCCTTGGGCCCTGTGTCAGGAAACCAGCAGCCCTGAGAGTTTTTTCGAGTCTGTCCTTTGGAAAAGGAGACGGGGTGAGAGACGAAG